>MUZC01004780.1:262971-296429 GCA_002072015.1 Radix auricularia
TATATATATATATATATATATATATATACATATATATATAATATATGTGGTCAAAAATCTATTCTTTTAACTAGTAGCTTAATATTAAACTAATTTTATATAGCTTGTTAAAAAAAACTAATGATCCTTAGGCGCATTTTGTGCCTTATATGGAGTTTGAAAAAAACTTTTTAACACAGTAAAATAAATTTATGTATATCTTAAGATAATGTAAAATTTTCCGGGGAATACACTCTTAATCCTTTACGAAAAATAAAAAGTTGGGCTTGTGGCCCCAAAATTAGTAAATATTGTGAATTCTGTGCCCGATAGTGTTTTATGAGAACAATCAAACTTTTGTAAATTAAAAAAAATATATTTTTAACAAAATTATTTTAAAAAAAATATAATATACATATATACATACACAGGAGCTTAAGCGTGAACTAATTTTTAATAGCTGATATAAGAAAGAAATGACCTTTTGTGCTCACGGCATCCACCCTTTCGGAATTTAATGTTTAGAAAAGAAAATGATTCCAAATACCATCATATAAAGTGCTTAAACATATCCCAAAATTTTTAGACGATCGAATGAATGGTGTGGTAAGTCACAAAGGACAAATGCACCTACAATCATACTTACATTCTATTTTTTTTTTAAAATTATACATTGATCGTAGCAACAAATATGTAATAGTAAAAAAAAATGCTTGTCTCTGATATTTGGTTATCTAAATATAGCTAAAAATACACATATCCTATAACAGCAAACTAAAAACATCATGTAAACATTTTTACTACACCACATCGTTTAATTCCTTTTTACATTTAATACAGTTAAGGTCTAATTTTATCTTTGGTTTAGCTTCAATTACCTTCCGTTAGATTTTTGTCATCCCGCACTCTCTCACATTTTACAGTTTCAAAAGCACTACACACAAGACTCTGTTCAAATAAAATTAATTTAATAAAAACAGATGCTTTATTAAGTTAACGCTCAACTAATGTTGTGGCTTTGATAGTTATTTTACTTTGTCATTCTCAAGCTTCCTTAAAAACTATAATTAAAATTTCACTTTAAAAAAATAAACAGTTTTTATATTTATAAATATATACATTTATGAGTGAGTAAAAACATGTTTTTAAAAAAACACACCAAAATATTTAAGTTAAATAAATAGTATAGCTCCAGCCCCCTAAATTTTAGTTGAGTTGATACTTAATTTTTATAATGTGGATGTTTAGTTTTTAATTTTTCAACGCAAAAAAATCGTCTGTGTATTCAAGTAAGACATTAAAAGACCAATTAAAAACAGTTTGGTTGCTATGTATGGTGTTATATTTGCCTTCCAAAGCTATTTCCTATACTCACTTCGTTGTCAAACCATTCTCCGGTCGGACATGTCTTTTTGTATAATTTCCCAGCAGCACATTCGAAATAATCGCTACACGAATCAACATCTTCGAATCTTCCTATAAATTTCTTTGCACATAATAGTTTTAGCTCCTCTATAATAAAAAAACGAATCAATAACATAAAATACTACCGAGAAAGGGAAACAAAAATATTTAAAAATTAACCAATAATTGACGATGCTATTCTTTCATTCTGCTAATAAACATTAACATCAATACTAGAGTTATATTCGACTATAGTTGTGTATGTTACATGACATTTGACAGTAATTAATTCAATGATTCATTTCTTTGTTTCGTTCTATAGTCCTGACAATAAAAGACTTTCTTTGCTTCCAATATAAAATGGTAAATTATTTATTTTCAAAATTGAAAACAACTATTAAGTCAAACATAATGCAGAAACTAAATGAAGAAAACAAATGTCGTCCTCTAATAGACAGGATATCAGGAGACGAATAATACAGACGATTAAAATATATGCTGTACCTCAATTAATCAAATTAACATTCAAACTTTTATGTAATATTCCCCACAAATATTGTCTTCTAAATTTAATATACAAACGTGTTTTAAAGAACTATATTACATCATAGAATAATAAAACTACAATACTAAATATGTTAAATAATTTCATATACCGTAAGAATTATACTGCAATATAATATTTTTTATATAAGTAGACGTTGATGAAATTTCTTGTTTCTAAATATGCTCTAAAAAATTTAAATTACAATAGCAAATTATAAATACCTATACGTAAGTACAGCTCTTTTTCCTCTGCTGTCATTGCAGGTGTCGTTTGTGGACTTCCTACAATACATTCCACGGTTTCAGAAGGCTTACATCCGATAGTCTATCATAGTTTAAAAGAAATGATTATTACAATAAAACCGTTGGTGCTAATAAAATAATAAAAATATGATTGATGTAAGCAGTTATAGAATAATAAAACACACAGGTTATAAATATTAATTGTTCCTTTAAAAAAAAATATTCCCTAATTAAAGAAAACATATACTGACCTAAATTAAAATATTAAACTTATTCTACCGAAAGCATACATTTTTGTATTTTACTTTTTAAAAAATTATAAAATATTCATAAATAAAATAAATAAAATGAGCAATATACATAGACGTTTCTTGTCAGTTATAATATATATATTAGCAGTCATTCTTGTAAATTAAGGTGTGCAGCTTTATATGTACATTTATGCTATTCTATAATCAAAAAGTTGGTTAAACGTATCTCATAATATATTTATAATATTACTTCATAGTCAAATGCTTCTCCATCCGGACATGTCTTCTCGTAAAGTTTCCCGGCAGAGCATTCATAATATCTGTTACAGGAATCAATGTCCGCATATCTTCCAATAAATTTCTTTGAACACACTAATCTCAATGATTCTATGATTAGAATAAACAACATAATTTAAAGATAGCAAGGACCATAATTTAAAAGAGTATTAGTCCTAATTCTTTTTATTTGTTAACATTTATTCTAATAAATTAAAACTAATTAAAATATTATTAAATAAACATTTCTTGACAACTATGTATATATACAGATGATTTAAAGTGTAGTTTGTTTTGTGTTCCTCAAGTAATCCTGCATGCTTTGTACCTTTCTTAACGTTCCAAAGACCACTAACATCTATAAAATAATAGTTGGTATTGACACATTTCCTTTAAGCGCTAGATTAATGTGTAAGTTTAAAGCTCGTAAACATTCCAATAAAGATTTTTTTGTTTTACGAATGCATAACTTTTTAACAAAAGGCCATCTCCTAGTCTCGTGGGGGTTGCTGATCTTCTATCGAGCACCTCCTAAGCCGGCGGATAGGGAAAAGTCCAAAAGATATGGAGGGTACCGGTGAAATAAAATACCCGTGGTGGACTAAAATCAACCCTACTGCCTTGTAGGAAGGAGAGGGATAAAAAAGGCAACGGACCAAACCCGAACAAAGGCAGCTCCCCTTTGAGCTCTGAGGGGCAACCCCCCCCCGCCCCCAAGTGGTTGCGTGCAAGGCCAACAAACCTGTTGTGTAAAAAAACAGAGTTACAAAAACACCGAAAAGAGTAGCTAAAGTCATTTCAGTCCTGGGAGAGGATGGGTCCCCTGAGGTAGGAAATATGACGTATAAAAGTGAAAGAAAAAATATGGAAGCTGTTAGGGCGACAACCATCATCTCTACCAGGACTTCCACCACCATCGGAGCTTGGAATGTCCCAACAATGTATGAAACAGGTAAAGCTGCACAGATAGCAGCCGAGATATAAGCTCACCATTCTCGGAATTTTAAAAAAAAGCCAGATGAACTGGATGGAGACAGAAGAGATTAATCACGTGAGAGATGGTGATATTTTTTGGGACACAAAGAATATGATGCACCACATACCCTGGGTGTTGCCATGATGCTATCAAGGGCAGCACAAAGAGCGCTAATGGGATGGGAGGCCCATGGACCTAGAATTATTTTTCGAACAAAGAAGCGTAGCATCAACTTAGATGGCATTCAATGCTACTCACCAAGTAATGAAAGTGATGAAAGAGACAAAGAAGAATTCTACAATAGAGTGAAGGTCATAGTCGAGGATCGCCCATGGAGAAACATCGTCATACTAGAAAACTTCAATGCCGAGATCGGCAATAACAACACAGTGATTTTCCAGCACAAGAGAATACATACAGCTACATGGATCTCACCAGACATGAGAACGATGAACCTAATAGACCATGTATGCATTTGTAAAAAATCCAGGCGATCTCTCCAAGACGTACGTGTAAAAAGGGGAGCTGATATTGCCTCAGATCAGCATCTTCTTGTGGCCAGGATAAAATTAAAGCTAAAGAGACATTATACCGAGCAACCAGCATGTAGGTCTCGGTTAAATACCAATCCAAAAAGGAAGAATTCAAGATCTCACTATTCAATAAGTTCCCAGCCGTACGCGAAATACTCGAAGTCGAGGACATTGAAGGAAAGTAATGAAGCGTGAAAGAAGCAGTGCAGTCAACATGCCAAGAAGTGCTAGGAAACGGTAAACGGATATACAAGAATGGATAACAGCAGGTTCATTGAGTAAAATAGTAGAAAGAACATGACAGAAAACAGAAATGAATAACAGCCACACACGAGCACAAAAATACAAGTCACAAGAGAGACAAGAAAAAATTTGTTGACAAACTTGCTAAAGAAGCAAAGGATGCAGCTTACCAGGGGAACTCGAGAGAATTGTGTGATACCATTAAAATCCTGTCTGTGATACTTAGCAAGGTAGAGAGACTGGTGAAGGATAGAATGGGAAACTACATAGCAAGTGATGCGCAGCAGAGAGGAAGATGGATGGAGCATTTTGAAGAGCTCTTAAACAGGCCAGAATCAAGGAATTCACCAGATATTCAACCAGCTGATAATAACCTGGTAATTGGCTGTAATAATCCCACCAAAGAAGAGATTACCAGGGCCATTAAAAAATTCAGAATTAGAAAGGCTACAGAACCAGATGACATCCCAGCAGATGCATTGAAGGCGGACTTGAAAACCAGTCTGGAAATGCTACACCCTTTATTTACGAAGATATGGGAAGAGAAGCAATTTCCTTCCGATTGGCAAGAGCGATACCTAATCAAGATCCGAAAGAAGCGAATTTCAGCTCCTGCTCGAACTACAGAGTTATCACCCTGCTATCTATCCCAGGAAAAGTTTTCAACCGTGTAAAACTTAGCAGGATGAAAACGCGGTAGACACTCTGCTGTTGGACCAAAAAAACTGGTTTTCGCACCAACAGATCCTGCACTGACCAAATAGCAACACTGCGCATCATTCTAGAGCAGTCACTTCTTATCTAAATGTGAAATAGTTCTTTCCATTCAAGTTCATCAATATTTGTATTCTGCAAGCCGTGTAGGATATAAGAGCAAACAGCGGGTCTCTACAATATGTAGATAGTCGTGAATTAATTTATTATATAATACTTTGGCTGTAAAAAATATATTAAAATATATAATTAATTAAATTTACCTATATATCCGTGTATTTCCTGTGGCACATCTGACTTGGGATGTGGTTTCGCTGTCTTTAAAGTGGGTCTTCCTTTCAGACAGTTTACTGTATGAGAGGGCATACACACGGAAATCTGTTAAATTTAAAATAAATAAATATTAAAAATATTATATAATCCCTTCTCTGCCATTTCCTCTTAAAACTTTCCGTTCACAAATACTGGCATAATATGAATTTATATTTTTGCAAATAGAATATTAATAGTTAGAATTTTAGAAAGTTATAGCATCATATATTACGCATTCTATTTAATTTAACATGTTAGAAAAAAAAATTCAATGCTAACATTTCACTTGATTATTGAGGAAAATATTTACCTTAAATTTTGCATTAATATCATTACACCTATGGTTTATACAAATGTGTGTAGATCACTTCATAATAAAAGTATTATTTTCTTAAAAATCGTGTATACATATCTATTATCGTGTAAGTTAATATGACGAATAGATGCTGCTTAATTAGTAATGATTAATTTTAATTTGCTTTTTATAAGTACAAAGTTATGCGTTTTAAAAAAATGTTTAAGTGTAAGCTTTAAACTAAGCTCTCTTTATAAGTAAAATTATAGGCAAAATTAAACATTGTTTTTTGCCTAATTAAACATAAAAAAGTGTATTTCATTGACGTAATATTGAACTACTCATATTTTAAAAAGTGCTCATTGCCTGTTTTGTTTTTTTAACTTCCCTTGACATCTTTTGTTAAATGACGTCATACATCTTATTTTTAGCTTAATCAAAGTTATCGATTTATTATTCGGTAATTTTACAAAAGTTAACGATTAAATTTAAATTAATCGATAACAGACTATTATATATCTCGATATTCTTTATGGTTTATATAAACCCCTTGAACATCAGCCTGATGATAAACCCCTTACATTTCGTTCAAAATGTACTGTTGATTATGTTAATTTTACTGCACTATGTTAGCGACGCGCAATAAAAAAAAAATATATTAATTAGAAATTATATTTTTAATGTTAGTAATACCAAATAACAGGTATACTATGTCTTGCACACATTAACTAGGGGTTAAAAAATCAAAAAGTTTAAGACAGTTTTTGACGAAATAAAACAAATTACCATCTACACGAGTATACTTATACGTGCGTTTTGCACAGGGCTGATATAAAGGCGGAAATAAGCAAAGAAGTGGCAGATTTTTTTCACTTAATAGTACAAATATGAAAAGACACATAGTAATGCATTTTTTGTATATAGAAACGTGTAAGTAATCTAAACAAATGAAATATTGTTCTTCGGTAGGAAGATTTTTTCTTTAAATATGGGCTGGTTTTTTTTGTTTTTTTTAAACATAAGAAAGTGTTATTTCTCTCGCTGTCTCTAGTAAATATCATAAGACACAAGTGTAAATAGAGAGACGAATATATCATTTTGTAATCAATAAACTTTTTACCGATTAATCGAAAAATTAATCGATAATTTCTGCAGCCCTAATATATGTATATATATATTTACAAAGACATATGTATATGTACATGTATTTATTATACGTACTTCTTGGTCAAACATTTCCCCAGTAGGACAAGTCCTGTGGTAAAGTTTCCCAGCAGAACATTCATAATACTTGTGACACGAATTAGCATCTATGTATGCTCCAATAAATTTTTTCGCACACATTACTTTCAGACGTTCTATATCATGAAACAGTAACAACATGATATGAAAGTTGTGGAAAAAGTCCATAAAAATACATTAAAATGTATCTGATATTGGGTAATATTCTAATTTTTTAAACATAGAGTTGCAATTTAAATATAAGCTGACTTTTAAAAAAAAGTGAAAAAGCTTATAATTTACTTTAATATATTTATACACTTCTTTTAATTATCTGAAACAGAGTAAAACACTTTTAATACGCAACGCATTTGACTTTTTTTCAGATGCTATCTAACAGAATTAATGTGTATATTCATATTTATTCACAATACCTACTAATTAATTATCTTTTCTATACCTGGAGCAAAAATTTTTTTTTCTTGCTTCTCTGGCTTATTGTTCGTGGTGAGATTATTTTGATCTGTTTTAGGATTAGATTTGACATCATTCGAAGGCGTATACATTTCAAAAAAAAAATATTTAAGTTCAAATAGGTATTGCTAATCCGATATTACTTAAACCATTATTACATAAATTACTTAGGCATGTTACAGACATAATAGTAAAACCGATATTACACAAGTGATAGGGGCATATTAAAAACATAATACATAAACCAATATTACATAAATGGCAGAGGCACATTATAGACATAATACTTTAATCATTATTACATAAGTGACAGAGGCATGCTATAGACATAATAAAATAAACAGTTATTACACAAGTGGCAGAGGATTGTTATTGACATAATGCTTAAACAATTATTACACAAGTGACAGAGGCATGTTATTGACATAATACATAAACAGTTAGTTATTATACAAGTGGCAGAGGATTGTTATTGACATAATGCTTAAATAATTATTACACAAGTGACAGAGGCATGTTATTGACATAATACATAAACAGTTATTACACAAGTGGCAGAGGATTGTTATTGACATAATAAAATAAGCAGTTATTACATAAATGACAGAGGCTTGTTATAGACATAATACATAAACCGTTGTTACGTAAGTGACGGAGGCATATAATATCATACATGATACTGTTACTTTAAGTAATAAAAATTTTCCACAACATTCTGGAAATAGTAAATGAATTTTAATAATAAGAAAATTATGGGTGTTGAAAAAAAAACAATAAAAAAAAAAAAACTATTCTTCAAACGATATTGTTAGGTTCCATGGTGAAAAGATTATTAATGAAATTTTGTGTGTGCTTCAAATACCTTTAATTAGATTATTTTCCTCCCGTATTATCTGACATTTAACAGTTTCAAAAGCACCGCACAGAAGATTCTTTTCAAACAAATATTAAATATTTTTTTTTAATAATTGAAATTTAAAAATTGTCACAAATATAGTAATGGATGTGGGCCACAATAACAAAACTGATTTGTTAAGATAATGCTTGTTTAAAATTTATTATTCAAGATACAATTTATTAATATAGCAATGGTCTAGAAAAGGGAAATAGAAGTATAGAATAGAGAGAGAGGAAAAATGAAAGGAAAATGAATGCAATAATATGTGAAAAACTCAATTTTATATATTTAATTTTTGTTATACAAACATTTATAACATTTCAAATTTATTTTAAGTTCTTAAAAATGTATTTATTATATTAATTTGTGTGAATTTTCAGTTTTTTAAATATTTTAAAACGATATAATATAACTCAACCGAAGCTTTCTTTAGAGTAACAACATCATACAATTGTTACTGATAGTGTAATAAGTGTCTTCAAATACTATCAGATATACAGATATACATATACTTACTTCATTGTCAAACCATTTGCCGATCGGGCATGTCTTCTTGTATAATTTCCCAGCATTGCATTCATAATACACGCTACACGATTTTACATCTTCGAATCTCCCAATAAATTTCTTAGCACATAACCGTTTCAATGACGCTAACATACGAGAAATACATAACATGTAACATACCTCAAATGTAGTTTTAAAAAAAAACAACATCAATGACGCTCTTTTTCTTTAAACATGAAAATTAATTTTATGAATTTATTTGTTTGTCTTTTAAATGAAATAAAACCATTTAGATTTTAGATGTATTTATTAACCTGTTATTTAAATAGTAATATGTCTCAGGAGCTGCAAATAAAGTCTTTTATAAAGAACTTTATCAAATTACAGTGCAAAATTGTTTATAAAAAAAGATAACACATTTTTTGAAGATCAAAGAAATGAACACATTTGAACAATATTAGAATCTAGTTATGATACTAAGATTACCATGTAGCATAAAAATTACAACTTTAGAAAATTCAAAGTTATTCCATTCATTCCTTAGCATTTCTTTAAACACAACAATAATAATATATGATTTGGATTATTATTTAGAAGGCCGTTAAAAAATATAAATACTAGATAAGTTGTACGAAAAAAATGAATCACTTTAGTCGATACGAATTACCTATGTTATTTTTTTGATTGGCCCCTTCTGCTGTGGGTTGAGTTTCCAATATTTTTACTTTATCTCTTCTCTTTTGACAGTCCACCGTCTCAGACGGCTTACATCCAATAGTCTGTAAGTTTTAAGATATATAATCATCAAAATTATTCTATGAGCACCTGTATGCCATTTCCTGTTTCAACAGTCTATTCACGAATAGCGTCATTATGTATTACCTAATAATTATAGTTATTTGTGCTGAATGCTAATAATAACAGTTTTAAGCTGACAACGAAAAATATTATACATTTATTATTATAAGACACATTACTTTTAATCTTTTCAGTACAAAGCATTTGTTTAATTATAAAATAAAATATGTTATGTTAACGACGCTAGGTGAAAGCCTTGCCTATTGATCTACGAGATGTGTTATATCACTTTATAATATAAAAATTTATTACAAATTATACTTTCTATCTTATATAAATATATATTTATTACAAATTATACTTTCTATCTTATATATCTATATATACTTAAATAGCATCCAAAATCTTGTGGGGATGATTGCTAAAAAAAACTGGCACAGGTGTTAATTTAAAAAGAATCATTGGGAAATTTTAAGAAGAAATTAGATTTCTTATTAAAATACTGTTCATTGGTGTAATATTGAGGCTGATAGGCGGTACAACTATTATGATATAGAGGGACAATTTTGAAACAGTAACGTAAGGGTAATGGACTTCAATTGCTTTTGGACAGCGGATTATAGAGAAAGGAAGCTTTATATTAGCAGCAAAAAATATTTTTTGGCGTCTTTCTTGATTGAATCGTATCTTGATTAATGAACTTAAATTTATCAGCACATTTTTAAAAGCTAGAAAATAAAAACAAGTTCTTCTGAACCCATTGATCACCCGTATTTTTCTTGTCTCCTAAATCACATTTTTTAAATATACTAACAATTTTTACTAATTGTAATTTTTCAATTTTATAATTATATTACTGGAATTTATTAACCTTTCAGATGGTATACACATTAAAAAAGTGTATATACCAAAATTTAATTTATTATCAGTACCTCAATATCAAACAATTCTCCTTTCCGACAAGTCTTCTTGATAAGTTTCCCGGCAGCGCATTCATAATACTTGTTACAGGAATCATCATCTGCGTATTTTCCAATAAATTTCTTTGCACACAGTAGTCTCAATGATTCTGTGACGGGAATAAATCATTTAAAGGTTAAAATATGTGTGGTGAAAAACGTTTAAACTCATTACAAATTTGTGTTTGCTAGTTAATTTTCTTTTTAAATCCTTTTTATTAAATCGTGGTGTCTGGTAGAGCACTTGCTTGCCGAATTTTTTTTTCATCAATTTTAAACAAAACTCCTCGTAAGCTAGCGAGCTCAAACTTTGTAAGCAGACTCATGCCGATTATTAAAATTAAGTATCAAAATTTCAGATCGATCAATTGCACTGTAATTTAATTATTTAATTTTAAGATTTTTATTTTTTATTTCTATTTACCATGTTAATTTTTATAATAGGATTTATAGTAAAAACTTGTAGTTTTTTTTTTTTTTCTTTGCAAATAGTGATTTATTTTTACGAATTTAAAATGTAATGCTTTAAAAATGATGATATTTGTTTCATTTTGTTCTTTAGTTTCGAGATATCAATCTGCAAGGTTTTGTCTTCTCTTCACTCTTTAAATATCCCTTACTTTCATAAAATAATAGTATTTTACGTGAAATAAAACTAACATAGTGAAGAGTAGTAGAAAGAAAATGTACATATTTTTAATCCAATAAATAACTTCTACTTTCAAAGAAGTAAAACGACCAATAACAAATAAATATTTGGATTTTTAGCTTACAAAAGTATTACTCTTTACCTAAACAACAGCTTTTATGTACTAAAAAATGGACAATTTTCTTTATTAAAAAAAAATTAAAAAATTATTGACTAAATTATACGTAATCATTTGTATGCTCCCTATATTAAACACTATTTTTTAAACAAATAAAATGTGAATTTTAAACAAAAATATACTTTTGTTATTCCGAATTCAAATTAAAAAATACGGGGTTGAAAAAATTATTTTAATAGAAAAAAGTACATTTTTTAAACATTATTTTTTAAAAAGCACTTTTGAATTGATTTTTTTTTTTTTTTAATTTATTTTTTTAAAATGATTAACTAATTATTGTTTTAATAAAGAATCAATTTTAATGTGTATTTTTTTTAAAGAACATGCGAAAATTTAGAATTTATAATAAAATTCAAATAACTAAACTTGCTGGAGGAAATAGTAACCTTATATAAATGTATGAACTGAGTACATCACTGTTAATACTTCAGCTCTTAAGAACGTGATGCATACCTAGTGCCCGGTACTGTCCGTTTATATTGAACACACAGTGCATACAAACTAGTTAACTTTATAATACCTGGGGCTAAAGGTACATTCTCCTGCGTCTTCCGCTTTGCATCTTTGTGAGTGTTATAGTGATCTAGGATAGAATTAAGTTAATATATATTTTACATACACGAAATAGGTAAGGAATTGATCATCTGACGTAAACAATGTTTATTAACAGTTTATGTAAGTTTTTAACATACGCTTTTTAAATTTTGTTTCATGCCATCAAAATTAAAGAAATATTTCATTTAGATACAAAAGATAAAATACATAAATAGATTTTTTTTTTTTATGTGTGCTAGAAAGGCATGGTAAAATATGGATGTTCTGGAGGCCTAGCTGAATACTACTTCAGCAAAAAATATATTTTTAGTTACCCGTCAGTGATGATAATGCTGTTGATGGTATGACGTAAAAGGACCCAATGAGGATCTGGATAGTAAAAAAAAATCAAAAAAGAAACCAGGTTAAAAATGTATTCATTATATTTTTTGTATTGTGCTTTTTTCTAAGCTTTTATTTTTGAGATAAATATTTCGATGGCACGGTCGTTTGTTAACTGATGAATTAACACATAAGCTTAAATGGCATATTGTCTAACTTAATTTAAGTGGAATTTTATTGTTAGGAAAATTGAAACATTGAGTCAAATATATTTTGAATGAAAGAACATATCCGACTGATTCTTTTTTTCAATCCTAAAATATAATTTGTAATATTAATTAAATAGCTTTGTGATTTATTAAAAACTAATCAATATAACACATTTGGCTACTTAAATGAATCTAGCTATTATTTTAATATATTAACATTACAGGCCATATCGGTATACAAGTATGATATTTACATTTTCTTTTGTTATACTTATTCTTAGTCAACTGATTTTTTTTTTTGATTTTTTTTTTAAATTATTTTTTTTTTTGTGTTTTTTGTTTGTTTGTTTGTTGTTGTTGTTGTTTTAGTCTTCAGACACACAAACCTCAAGTTTTGAAAAAATACTTTTAACAAATACCTCTACCAATCGTAAAATCGCAATCCGAAAGTGGCATTGTTACTTTATGTATACACATTCTACTTCGTATGTGGAAAATGAGTGGTGAATTCTTCCACGTTTAAAAACACTTTTTAATATATATATATATTTAAATCTAATTCTCGTATTATTACACACATTTCTGGCAAGAGAGTTGGGTCTGAATCATACACAAGTCAGGCTATCGCTTTAAGTTTATATAAAATAAAGACTATTATAAATAGTTTGTTAGGACTGGGTTCTAAATGAGCAACATTATTATTAGTGTTAAATGCTTTCAGCTAAATACACAAGCGTCTGACTGTTATGGTCTATAACATTTAGTCATAACTGAATCCGAACTGTGAGAAGTGCCTTATTTTATAACAAAGGAGTCCGACTATTGAATTGCTTGTCAGGTGTTCATAAACCAATCTGATTAGTAGTGTATGTCTCATGTACATTATTCCTACCAGCCAATTAAATATACATTATAAAGGGAATGATTCTAATCTATTTTCACAATATTAACATGTTGAAAATGTAATGATCATAAAATTTACCATCCTTTATACATACCAACAAGTACATGCTCAGTCGGTTTTTATCCTAACATCTACACCAGCAGCAGCCAATAACAAGATGTGTTAAAAAGACGTGTGTTCCTAATACATCAACAACATATTCATTGAACAAGTGATATCGTCATGTTTTTAAATATAAAAGAAAAAACAACAAAATAAATAAATGGAAATATTTTTTTAAAATCTAATCAATATCTTACCATTTCAGATCCATTCAATAACCACAGCTAATTTATCTGCTAAATTTAAGAATGTGTAAATCTAGCATGTGATAACGCTAAGGGTTTGTCGAGGGAAGTAGGTGCACAACTAAATCAAATCATGAGTGATTATTAAGTTTACTGCATTTAAACAAAAATAATAATTTGTCATATTAATAATTCGGTTAATAACACTTTTTATTCAATATGCGCAAGCCTGATGTAAGAGAAGTTCATTGTTTTGTTTTATTTTAGATGCAAGTCTGTGTCTGTCTTAATCTTACAGCAGCGATGCTTGAACTCTAGACGTGATATGAGTCATACTACTGTTGAAACAGAATACTTACAAAAAATTACAGCCTCGTTTTGCTTTTCTACATTAAAACTGGAAGAAGAATTAAAGCTGCATGTGACTAAATACAGTGTCTGAAAGTATTGAAAACTTTTATAGTTTCACTGAAATTATTCAATACCAGACACTTTACAAGTATTGAGAAGTAGAATTACAGAGAAAAAGTAGACACGTTAAATGGCGTAGGTTTTTTTGGGGATTTGGTATTTTAGAATTTGTAAAAAAGTAAAATTCTCTAATATCAATGATAGACTTTATATCGGGTTTGAAAAGTGCTGAAATCATATTTCTTAAGTAATTATTATCCACATATTTTTGTGAAATGGATATATGTTAAACAATTTTGAATGTCTATATTATTATAGCTATTCAGGTTTGTTAATAAAGCCCTATCTGACATAATTGAATGAATGGTAAATAAAAATGTATGATTAATGTAGGCGCTTTTTATTAGCGTACATTTTTTTAAATTAACGAATCATTTTACACTGTACTCTCGCAAAAGGTATCTATAAAATTTAATAAAACTGCAGCACACAATTGGAAATTGAAATAAACATAATTTAAAAAAAAAACAAGTCTATGCTACTACATAAATTCAATTATAAACAAATGTAGTCTATAAGGCTTGGGACTGTAAAATGTTGCTTATCATACACATTATTTTAAAAAAAATTTTTTTACACACTTGTATTTATGTCAACACAAGACTGCAGTAAATGATAAATAATGTAACCACGTTCCATCTTCACTAATGTTATAAATCGTCTCAATTTTTGTAAATATTATCGGACATCGTTTACTAACTACCTGTAATATAGAAGATGTCATTATTGATTCCCATCTTAATAGTACTTCAATTCGGGAGGGAAGTAAAAGAAAAATACCTGTGTATTTTTTATAAAGTTTAAACCAGTCCATGCAAACCCAATATGACATGTAAAAACCTGTTAAATTATAAAAACACACACGAAATGCTGAACTGCCTAAACATACAAATAGATGGTCTCAATGCTATCAGAAAACAATTAACATCTGTGCATCTATATACCGAATGAAGGGTAATGATAGTCAAGATTGTTTTATAGATAAAGAATCGAGATACTTTATAATACGAGCAACAAAGTTCGTCAACGACATTCTTCCATCGTTTCGGCGGCATATTGTAACTCCCCCTCAACAGCAGTCTCGACTGGCCATGCATGTGCATCACGTCAAAAATAATATTCATTATAGTTATAATAAATAACCCGAAAAGGAATTTTTTTATACTATCAATCCCAACGCGTACCGCTCAAAATAAAGTATAGGAAAAATATACTGAAATAAAAATAGGACGTTTATAACGTCCGCGTAAACGTGTTCAATATGTAAATGAGATTAAATTTTTTTATGTTTGGCTGTAGGAGTCAGCAGGAGTTTGAGGAACCATTGGCTATCGATGACCGGACAGAAAAATGCCTTTTAATTATAAGCTTTTCCCAGCCATTTTGGTTTAAGTTGCCAGGAATATAAATGACTTAATAAATTGTCCAAAAGAAGATAAAAGAAAGAAAAACATAAATAAAACGAAATATATTAATGTACAAGATGATAAAATATGCTTTTCGAAAATGTGTACTTGGTTTAATAGTAGAATTTAGTAATTTAATATGTGTTACTATTAATATAAAAAGAAAATATTCAAGGTTTGCATTATTTTTTTTTCTTTGTTATTGAAAAATAAAATGTTAACATGACCTGTAGCAATCACATGCTGTAAACGTGTGAAGGAATATGATTACAAAAAAATTACTGTTCATTTATAAAAAGAAAATATAATCAATTACGGTTTTTTATTATGTATTTTTTAATAATACAACAAACAAAAACAAATTATATGGCACTTTAAAAACAATACATCGTGATTTTTTATGTTTGCGTCTATTAACTTTAATAGTAACGGCAAGCTCAACTCAATTTAAATTGGATTGAAATATGGCTTTTCATTTGTTATTTAAAATGTTTATCATGTTAACCCATTACATATGGCTATTGCTGGTCATAATAAAACATATCAGTAGACATGTTTTATCCATTCACCTCATTCTATCGTGATAATAAGGAAATAAAAGCTTTTATCCAATATACACGATATGTTCACGTGTTCAGGTCAACGCTTTATTCAGGTAAAGGTTTTGCCATAAACAAATCATTGAAATTTAAATTGGAATATTAAAGTAATTATATATTTTTATTTTAAAGTACATTTTAATTAAGGCGTCGACTTTTTTTCTATGCAAAAATATTTGCTTTTCTTCTATAATCAAACTGCTTTTTTGCTTAGCATTAAATTCCCAATGTTTTTTTTTTTTTCATATTTAGCTTGTAATCGAATTTCATTTATTGAATGTATCATTTATTTTGGCATTTCTTCTATTATATAAGTTTTTAACATTTGTATATTTTTATTTGTGCAAACGTTCCATTTTCTGGAATCGGATCGTGAAAACGAATTGAAAATTTAAGGCACCGTTAACGTAAGTGAAGAGATATTTTAAATGTTTCTTTGTTCCTTTTGCAAGTTGATACTGGATTATGAAAACCGCTGAGCAATTCCGTGGGTGTGTGGGTTTGTGAGGGTGCGTGCTCATTCCTGGGAATCATATAATGGGCTATTGTGTTTGTATGTGATTGTGTGTGTGTGTGGATGGTGTTTGTGTGCGTATTGGTGCGTGCTCAATCCTGGGAATCATCTAATGGGCTATTGTGTGTGTGTGTTTGTGTGTGTATGGGTGCGTGATCAATCCTGGGAATAATCTTATGGTCTATTATCTTCTTATCTTATCTTATATGTTACAGACGCTCCTTCTGTACAGAAGATTATTGTTTGTGTGTGTTTGTTTGTTTGTGTATGGGTGCGTGCTCAATCTTGGGAATCATATACAGTGTGTACCTTGGGTTTAAATGTGTTGTGCAAAAATGTTTAAGTAACAGTCAACTTTATTGAATGTTAAACAAAATAGAGCATTTTAGAGTACTTTTTTGAATTTATTTGGGTTGCATGTTTTCAGTAGTATAAGTTTGTTTTGATAGCATCAGAGGTGTATTGTTTGTAGGCCATTAATATGTGTTTTTATTTTCATTTCTTGACTCGACTTGCTTGGATGGTATATACAAACTGATTACTAACTCTTGTTCTTGCATCTATATCACAGTTATCATCTGTAAGTGGTTTATGATCTTATCGTGATCTTTGTCATTGTTTCACAGCGGCAATCAATGAAATCAACATTCCGAAATTTTAATTTTATTTTAATATTTTTTTGGATTCGTCGCTCCGCCATTCATCACAAATCTCTCTTTAGATTATATATCCATTTTATACTTTTAAGGTATTTTATATTTTTCAATGTTCTTGTCATATACATTCCAGCTTCTAAACGGACAGTACAAAGCAGGCCACACGATCACAGGTCATTTAAATTCAAGATGACAATACCATCTAAACCTTTATAACTTTAATTTAAATAACAATACAACACCCGATTGGTTTTTCTATCAGCTCTATAATGGATAGTATTTTATATACTATATAAGTGTAATAGAAATAGGGGCTTATTTGTTTTTACCTTTAATGACATAAAATCTTAGCAGGAGTTCAAGTATTGTAAAAATCACACTAGCTATAACTTAAGTCTTATGACTACGAAGGAGCAAAATACTCTTTTATGGTTAGCAGAAATTAAATTTTGCTTACGACTTTATATTTAAAATACTGATTTAAGTACAGTATAGTTAAATTAATTATTCTCGTGCGGGAAAAAATAACAATAGCAATCATATTAGACAAGAGTTTTGTTTGTTTTGTGACACAAATACAAATCCATAAATACAATTAAACCATAACTAGATTATTTTCAAATGTTGGCTTATCAGTTTGATAATTTGCCCATTTTAAATCCTACTTTCTGTAACAGTTGAGACAACAAGCCATACTAAAAAATGTTGAATAAAGAATACGAAAAAGGTGCATTTATAATAGATCAAGCAGTTATTTACGTTAATTACTTTTACCAGTCAAAATATATAATATTACAATAGGTTAAAACGCTTTTTAAATGCCTATCCGCCGGCATACAATATTTTGGTACCTGATTTCATTTAAACCCCATGTAGGCTTAAATTGTTATATTTTAATTTTTAAATTAACAAGAATCAAAATTACATTACCTCCTTTTGGACAAACGCGTTAACTGGAATTTATTAGGCTTGGGGTAAGAGTTTTTTCTCAGTGATATACATTTTAGAATATGGTTATCATTGAATTACATTCATGCTTTTATTCTGCAAGTTTGACATTTTAATAGATATACTATTTACATCATAACTTTGTCATTTGTGATGTAGATCTACTTGCAATCCAAAACTAAACTTTTTTTTAAAAACGAAATGCGTAATTCATTCTGAATTAGTTTTTTTCTTCTAAATGTAACATATAAAGTTTATTTGCATTCATATTGAAAATCAAATTTGATTGTTTGACTTCAATGTCTTTAAAAATGGACTAAATCATACTTCTAACATTTCTGTTAAACCTTTCATTAACAATGATAAAAAATAAAATGCATTTAACAGATTCACACTAACACTTTCAACAAAAAAAAAATTTGGAACAATACAAAAATGAAGATTTTGTTTAAAAAAAAAAAAAGTTGCTAAACTCGGTAAGATTCAGCGTTTTTATTTTAAATGTTTCATTATTTTCCAATATTTATTTTAACTCCTAATATGTAACAACAAATTTGAAGATTTCATATGTAATATTAAGATTGTTAATACTTTTTAAACTTGATTTAAAAAAAAAAAAAGAAATAGCGATAATAGTAATTGCCCAATAGGTAATAAAGTTATAAATCGGTATATTTCCTGTTCTTTTAACACATTTGCGGATGTCACAATCAGTCTAACTTTGGATTAACTCATTCTTTTTGGTGTCCGTGTCATTTGAAAAAAAAAAACGAATTGTGTATATATTTTTTCCTCTTAATTTTATCGTTTCAACACTTTGAATATAAAGCAATACAATTTTTTTAAAAATTCCTAAACGGTATCAGATTCTAACAAACAACGACTTTTAGATTATGTTACATTGCAATCTATAGTCACTTACATTGATAGACGGTGGAACAAAGTGACTAGCTCGTTAGAAAAATCCTGAAGTTTCAATTAATATCTAGTATATAATAATTTCACTTATATTTGAAGAAGGGACTTTTCTCTGATGAGAACTAAAAAGACTCAAATTGATTAAATATGATAATATAAAAGAGTATATGTTACTGTAAAAACAAAAGTCAATTTTTCAACCATCAGTTATATAATATCTATTGCGTTTGATTGTATTTACGGGAATGTAGTTATATAGAGGCATTGTTTACCTTAAACGATATTTTATTTCTATCTTGTTACATTTACCTCATAATTTTCTGTTTACTCTCGCACACGTATAGGCATGGATCGTTAAAACTAAACGCACACGAGAAATCCAGCATACCATCAGCATCGCTGCTGTAGGACAAACAGTTGTAGAATGTACCCCCATTAGGCTGCCCAGGGGCCCAGCGTAAATAGGGCACAGGTTGCCCAGTGCCCGGAAGTACGAATCGTCCCTCAGTTTTTTTGTCATTGCCCCCTATCAAAAAGCACCGAATCCCGGTTCCAAAGATGAGGTTCAGGAGGAATTTCTCTTCCTCAGCGTTGTCGATGACGACTAGTGTGCCGCATATACTTCTACACATGGCCTCTGCTGACACGTCATCCTTGTAATTTTTAAAAGATAGCGAGTACCACGAGCCCTTATGCTCATACCATAAAGAAAACTCTTCTTTCATGTTCGTCTTGTTTGTAACGCAGGCTGCATATGAAAAGAGAGAAAAGGAGATACAGAGAGAGAGAGATGGGGACAGAGATATAGAGAATGCGATGTAGAGTCTAAATATAACTTCGAAACATGTAGACATAAAATAAATTTATTATTAAATATATATATAAATTTCAGATTAAATTTCCCAAGGTGTTTAGCTTAAAGTGAATGTACTTATTTTTAAAGCGTTAGAAAAGTAACAATGGGGAAATGTTTATCAAATTAATCTCAATCATGGATTCTAAAATAATATGTAATATATCAGTCTAGACACGTGGGAAGGAGATGCAGTTGACCGATCCACCTTGCGCCAATCTATCAACCAAGATGCAAGGACATACGAGGCTAACAGGATCAACGCCCCAGAAAAGACGAGGCAAGCCCGAAAGGCCCGTGCTGTCAACCCTCCAGGAGACAAGCCATTAATCCCATGTCCTTTATGTTCCCGAACCATCCGTGCCAGGATAGGTCTCGTTCGCGATCTGCGCAAACATAGGCAAAGCCAATCCCAGCAAACCTCGGATGACTAGAGTGGTCCTCGTAATTTTTTTTGTAAAACATATTTTTCAAGAAGGAGCCCGGATAGAAGTGTGTGCCCCTTAATCAACTGTTTTCACTAAGTAAATAACTCATAAAAGCAACTATTTAAAACACTCTTAATTCCTATAAAATAAACAATTTGGTTTAAATCTCATATGTATTTCACTTGTATTGATGATACCATTTTTATTTTTCAGTCTCTCTTTCTCTCTCTCACACAAACATCTATACACATCCACAAATTACCTTCTGAGATTGTTGGTAAGGGAATATCTTGAGTTGTTTTTGAAGATGTCGAGGATTTTTTGGTTGTCCATTTTTTGGTGGTCGATTTTTTGGTTGTAGATTTTTTGGTTGTTGATTTTTTCGATGTTGTAGTCGGTTCTTTTTGGGATGTTGCGGTTTGAGGCTCTGTTGTATTGGAAACATGTCCGTTGTCACAGGTGACCAGCTCAGATGGCACACAGTTAAGTTTCTGGGTGGATGAAAGATATTGTTTCTTTTAAATTCATCTGTTAAAAAATATTTCAAATAAAGAGACATACACATTAATGTGTTTTGTTTTTTAATTTTAAATGTCCCTTTTTTTTTAACGACTTACGTTTTTATCAAACAATTCTTTTGACGAACATTGTTTGTGATACGGTCTTCCCGAATTACACAGGTAATACTTTTTGCAGTCTTCTTTGTCTGGTGTTTTACCGATAATCAATTTTTGGCAGATTTTTTTGACGTCCTCTGTAAAATTTGATTTTTAAACTATTTGGAACATTTATTTTTGTTTCAATTTAATAAAGAAAATGTTTAAATATCTGAAAGTTCAAGTTACCTCCTAGATGTAAAAATATACAATATAAATTGTCTTAAATGAAAGAAAAAAGACATACAACATATATAATTTAAATTATACAATGTAAAGTTAGTCATATTTAATTTCTCTCTTTTTAAGTTCGCTTCAGTAATAAACGTCTAATAAAATTATTAATTATTATATATAAGACGATGAATTTAGTAAATCATCCTGAAATGCGTATGTATTTTATGGTATACTTGAAGCATTCAAAGAAATTTTATAAGTCATGTGCAATGTTTCTATGTATAGAGCGAGAAATGTATTAAGATATCAACTTTTGCTAACTACATTCCGACGACAAGTGGGACTGAAACAAGATAACAGGGTTGACTATAAAAGTAAACTTGAAGTTCATAATATAAACTCTATAAGACTAGATACCTTAAAATATATAAATATATATATATATANATATATACATATACATCTGTCTCCTATTCTATATATCTTATTCTATGTGTATGTTTATTTTATGTAGGCATATGCCATTGATACTTAGAATGTATATACATATATAATTTATATATACTACATACGTACACATATATTCTATATATCAGTGGTTTATGCTTATTCTACCCACCGTTCTGACATCCAATCTGTGAAACGCATATCAAAACACAGCACACGAGGAATGCCTGTGTTTAGAGAACCTGTATTAGCTTTTTATCTTTTAAGATTTGTTTAAAGTTAGTACTAGGAAAATTAGTTAAGTTTTATAACAATTGTTTATCTAGTAATAGACTATATATATTTAACCAAAAGGTAATTCGTATTTCATGTTTTAAAAAAATATAAATTTCAAGTAAAACTTAACAAAATCAGGAATCGTGAAACTTGAAAACAAGTAAAATAAGAGAAACAAATATTTCAAAAGTAATAGTTTATTTTTGAAATGAACCTCCCTTTACCGATTTCAAAAGAAATATTTTATTTTAAAAAAAAATACAGAAAAAAAAGAAAAAAAAACTTATAAATAATAAAAATAATTTAAAGAAGGGATCAATTATAAAATAATTTATTTTTTTAATCAAATAAATATAGAGAAAGTCTATAAATATCTCAAGTTAAATAGCAAGTTAAGTATCGTAATTGTAAACCTTTAGATGTGTAAATTAAAGCCACACATTTATATTTTATACAAAAAATAATAAGAAGAAATTAAAATCACAATGTTCACAACTTTAAAGTACATTAGAGCAAAAACTTTTCAGTATATAAGATACAGATTATTTTTTTTTTACAAATAGCGTGTTTTGTCCCCTACACATTTGCTGTACGTTTTGTATATTTTTTTCAGCAAATCACTTTAGTGAACAAAATGAAAAATATGCCTTTTCACTTACCGAAAAATGTGTCATAAGCTTAACCTTTTGAATTTCTTGAACTAATGTCTTACTTGGAAACATAGTTTTGGAATACAAGCAGTAATCTTCTGTAAAGATGAGATATTATAAAGATTAAATGCTGAAACAAATATTGTCTTCGGCGTGTAAATCACACAAAATATTTATTTAACCCAACTTCAGTAGCATATTTACAAGTCATTAGATTGAATATTGATTTCAAATAAACGCATTACTCGATGATAAACGTTTACAAAATGTTCTTGTATTTTTAAATCAGTGATAAAAGCATATGTTTATCTGGGTATAATACTTTTATACTACGTTAAATTTTTATTTGCTTTTCGATTGAAAAATCTTCACAGATAAATAGTAATTTAATTTAAGTAAAATCTACTGAAATATTTTTTTAAACACCCACAATGAGTTATTGTTACCTATAAATCAACGTGCTTAATAACTTTATTTTAAAATTATAGGCATAATGGCATATCAAGAGAGATACATTGAAAACGTACGCTTACAAGTAATTGGCTTTGAAATAAATTTTTGAAAAATAAACTATCATTATGTTGTTAAGAAAAACGGAATTGTTAAAATATTTGATCATAAGTTTAATATTCCTACTTATGTATGCCAAATGTATAATAAAAACATGTTAGCATGTAGGGCCAAATTCAAGGGAAGATTAATATTTTTGTTAATTACATACCTTGTAAAGTTTTATTGCAAACTTTTAATGTGGCAGTTGAAAGTGATATTTTAAATGGAGTAAATAGAAGAGTTCAGGTTTAAGGCAACTGGTCTTGCCATGTGTGAAATCATACAGGTAAGATTACTTTCTGTTATTCTAACATTTTCTTTTAGTATTCATAACTCAAAATATCTGATCACACATGTCTAGTAAAACAAGCTGAGCATTTTCTCAGCAAATGTTCGTTTATCTTTAAATCCAACTCTACCCAGCAGACGGTAACAATGAACGAGAGAAAGATGTAGTTGTCTCCTGCGACATTGAGCAACAACCCTTAGCTCAAACATCTCTAGTTGCAGATGACCTGCAGCATTAACAGAGTTCACAGAGGTAGTTTAAGATAAAAACAAGTTTTCCTCTTCAATAATGTCAAACTCCTGAAAGCGTCTGAAATCTCATATAGGGATATGATATCTGCAACATTACTCTGCTTTGATCTTCTTTTTTTTTTTTCTTTTTTTTTTGTGAAAACGTGTCCTGATTTCCTATAATTGCAAAATGTTGCATTTTGATAAAATAACTTTCCAAAAGGCTTTGATATGCGAATACTATTGGCTTAATACGGCTGTGTGGCATTTAAAACTTGAGTTAAATAGGTAAGGTGTCTGGTCACATCAACAAAAAATGTAAAATATGCCTGTCAGGCATGATCAGATAATCATTATATTAATTTTTCTTATTTTCGTTGAAATTCCCATTTTTTAAAGTGTGTAAGATCTCTGAACTGTTCCCTGACTTAGCCACTGGAAGTCATTGTGAAACACAACATCTTCGAATTCTCCTTTGAAGACACAAAGAAACTGATGAAACTCACGATTAAACAGGGCTTAAGTGTTTTATCTTTTATCATTGGCTTAATGACACATAAGATGTTTTGAACAAAGAACTTATTTGTGAATGTTACAGTGAATTTTAAAAGCTGTGCAAAAATCTTGGCTTACTTTGTTACAGACAAGTGTTGCTAATCACTGTGCTGTCTATTTAGTGAAAGGGCGCCATTAGTAATAATTACTGAGATTTTTTTCCATGGCACTTACATTTTATTGACAGTAGTACAAAAAGAAATAAATAAATCCCATCTTCATTTTTCGTTCTTCAAAGATCGCGTAATGGGTAAGCAATAAAACGTCATTGATTTTCGCCTGCATTTGACGTACTAAAAAGAAGGGATGATTTCATGTATTTTGTTTTCTTCTGTTGGTTTTTTTTTAAATTATAAAAATGACTTAGATGTTTTTGTGTGTATGTATGCGTTTTAAGTATGTGAGCTAGTAAGCAGACAATGGCATGTATCGTGTATATTTGGTTTATTCAAGGTTTGCCAAGTGGTTTATATGACGGTAAATATTTTTTTAAATAAATACATGATTAGGCACATGAGTGGAGATGTTATGCTATTTTGTCTTACTTTCCCTTTATAATATTTTGATTTGAGTTGCGTTATAGCTGGATTTTAAAAAAAAAAAAAATAATTAGTCACTAGTATATTTCTACGCTAAATATCTTCTGTGACTCACCAGTTGGCTTGAATTTTGCCTTACATGATTGACTGTTTTTTGCCGTCTGATTACTTTCCTTTCTTTTTTCAACAGCAGGACAATTTTAAACTGTAGATGTTGAGTTAGCTCTAAAAGTCCATGCACCTGAATTTTTTTCTTGTTAAATTACCCCTTAAGGCATGTTAAACGTACAAATATTATCAAAATTTCGTCTTGTCCCAACTTTAAAATCTTTTTTCTATTATTACAGGATCTAAAAATAAATTTTGATTTAGCTACAAAAAATACCGTGAAGCAGGTATACATGTAAAGTTAGCAATTTTTTTATCAATATTTGTACGTGTAAGCAGACCTTTAGAATCGTCGTCGGATCTCAATAAAATCGATCTTCCCAAAATTCAATGTTAATTTTTGAAATGTTTCGCCATCCTTTTCAACAACTTCCTTTAGAACTCAATATCATTCCATATCTCATATTCTAAAGGTTTTATTTCGCTCGACGGCGGATATTCAACTTCATGAATGGACATCGTTTAAAGTAGTCAACACGAACACATGTCATTAACATTCCTCGTGACAATAGCCTCCAATCGACATCGCGTTTAATTTAAATTACAATACAACACAAGTCACTGAGTCTGATAGAATTTATCACCTGTATAGGCCAAAACATTTTATAGAGTTTGTATTTTAATATAACTATAATAGGTATTATTTAGTGTTAATAGTATTTCTTTGAAATTTATCTTATTTGAAAGCAATTTAATATGATTGGCAGCGGCGTAGCGTGGGTATGTGCCGCCCGGGGCAGAACCCAAATTTGCCGCCCCCTTGAAAAGTATTTTGACGCTATAAAGTAAAGATCCCGGTTTATAAAGCGGCCGTCCATAAATGACGTCACGCGATTTTTGCCCATTTAATCCCCCTCATCCCTTCGTCACACTTCGTCACAAAAACTTAGACCCCCCTCGAATATTACGTCACAAAGCTGTTTTGACGTAACCTCACAATTCTTAAACTACACCCCTCCCCCTCGTCACACATCGTTACAAATTTGGGGACCCCCCTTGGTGCGTGACATCAGTTATGGACGGCCCCAAAGTAATAGTAAGGACGCTTTACATTTTATATTAGAATTATTAAAAAGAAAAAGAAAAGCTTCATTTTTAAATAAAATTTACGTTTTATTTTCTTTTTCCTCAAGGCCCAATTTTTCATGTAGATCTATCAATTTTCTTCAGCCATGACATTGTCAATAATAAAATAGCTATAACTTAGACAATTTTGGTGTATTCGTTATTGATCGCATTTAATTTTTCATCAAATTTATTTAAGAAAACCTATGTTAAAACCTTGGATTACTTATGAGAGCTTAAAGTAATGTTCGGATAAATAATATTATTTTAGGCAGGGCGATTTAAGCATCAATATCTTAATAAACTTTAATAAATCAACTGGTTTTATTTTACCCTTTTCCCCCAAGATATTCTCGGAATGCGCGAAATTACTTTGCAAGAAAATGCATAGGGTCCAGAATACTGCCTTTATTGAAACAGTATTGTCCTCTCTGTGCTGTTCTTTATCAATTTTATATTCTTTTTTATAAAATTTCTGATTACTTCCAACTGGAAAAAAAACTTCGTCAAATTTGAACACTTGTTTATGAATGTTTAATGTTGTATTTATGGGTACCTAGATTTAATTTTACATAATAAGCCACTTTGTCCATTATTTTTGCTGATTCTACAAAACAAAAGAGATTAAAGTTAAAATAATGATGCTTTGGTAGAATTAACCAGATGAGAGCGCCATCAATTCTTTTCCAGTAGTTTCATTACCTTAAATCAAAGTTGAATCAATTATAACATGTACTAGCACATTATTGTCAACCCAGTAGTATTAGAATCAGAAGAATCTATATTAATAATGACATTTGAAATTTTTGCATTAGAAACGTTCATATATTTTATTATAGTTTCTTCATTTCTTTTAAAAAAAATTTAAATCTTGGCTTTTCTTTTATTAAAGTTTATTTTAAAGTTTTTCATTCATTAGAAGCCAATTAACAGCGAGGAATTTACCGCCCAAAACAAATTGCCGCCCCTAACAATGTACCACCCCCTAACGATGCGAAGCTCGGAGCATTCGATTGTCTTATGTTTCAAATATATAGGGCACAGTAAGTTTTGCTTTCAAAACAGAAGAATAAATTAAGTTGCCACCACATCAGTGCCACTTTCTAATACCACTTAATTAATTTTGCATCTAGTTTTTCAGTACGGTGGAATTAATATCAAACGAATTTATATCTAATAAGAAGTTTGATGTATTGGCAGTTGAAACGTTCACATGCTTTAAAAGAGCTCAATTATTTCAATTATAACCGTTAATTTCTTATAAGCTTTTGTTTTAGTTCGATATAAAGCGTGACTGTCTAATGAAATGATCGTTTTAAGATACTAATTAACGACTAGGAATTTGCCGCCCCTGGCAAAGTGCCGCCCGGGGCATTTGCCCCCCTTGCCCCCCCTCTTCGCTACGCCACTGATGATTTGTTAATTTAAGTTAGCTTCTTTAACAGGAGAACACATTTCTTTTGTTTATTTATTAATTTTTTTTAAACAATTATTATTTTTTTTAGACTTAGTTCTAAAATGTAACCAAGACGTACGGAATTAGTGCTGTAGAAATCAATTTATACGAGAAGCTTTTATGGTAAAATCAAAACTTATTTTCAGAAAACTTTAGGAAACTCTGTATTTTTTATTTGTGTTTGTGTGTGGTTATATAAATTTGGTACTACAATTTTACTAGGAATGTATATCAATTTTAATTGGCTAGCGTTTTTAAAAGGAAATAGCAGAATAATTGCAACAATTATTTTAAAAAAAAACCAACAACTTATCATTAAATATCGAAAAACAATTACGTTAATTTCTATTTTAAAAACTGATAAATGTTTTAATATTATTTCATAATAGGACTAGGATACTTAGCAAAATAATCTTATTAATTTATATAAGGTAGTGAGTATCGCCTCGTCAGGACGACCCAATATGTGGCTGCATATGCGCTCGTCCACTTCCGGTTATTGCTATTCTTAGTAACATTGTTTATAAAATGATGTTTATAAAATTGAAGAGTTACAAGTATTCACTGCGCCTTTCATTGAACCTCCGATTCTATATGTGCATTCAAACAATCTCTAAAATCTATCACTAAACCTAACCCAAAACCCTAAAAACTATCACTAAACCTAACCCAAACCCTAATAACTCACTTAACGTAACCCTAAAGTCTATCCCGAAACCTAACATCAAAACAAACCATTTAAAAAAAAAATCTTATTCATTATCAATTCATGTAGTATTGTTTGAAAAAAAAAATAGGCATCAATAAGAAATCGAACCCCGGACCTACGATGTAGCGTACTATCCTACTATCAATACGACCACACAGTCACAATCAATTTTGAAACTTTTAACCTTATAAAAAAATGATACCAAGAATAGCAATAACCGGAAGTGAACGAGCGCGTATGCAGCCGCATATTGGGTCGTCCTGACGAGAATATACTCACTACCTATATATAAACACCCAGTGGTGTGGTTCTGTAACGTAACGCTGAGGAGCGATGTACGACAGTCTACAGCAGTTAGTTTAGTTGAAANCGCAAAATACAACCCCTATTATTATTATTAAATAAATACTTTGCGTACATTTCATAAAGTTTAATAATTCGTATTTATCAAAAAAGGACAAGTTAGTTGGTCTTTAAAAAAAAGGTTGGCGCCGTAGGCGCCCAAAAAAAGGGGGCGCCTCAGGCGCCACGGCGCCTGGCACAATCTAGTTAATATATATAAACACCCAGTGGTGTGGGTATGTTTGTAACGTAACGCTGTAACGCAAGCGATGTACGACAGTCTACAGCAGTTAGTTTAGTTGAAACGCTGAGGAGCGATGTACGACAGTCTACAGCAGTTAGTTTAGTTGAAAAATCGTGTGTTGATGAGCGCTGTAAAAATATTTAATATGATGACGTCATTGTTTCGTGTGCATCGGTACGCAAAATACAACCCCTATTATTATTATTAAATAAATACTTTGCGTACATTTCATAAAGTTTAATAATTCGTATTTATCAAAAAAGGACAAGTTAGTTGGTCTTTAAAAAAAAGGTTGGCGCCGTAGGCGCCCAAAAAAAGGGGGCGCCGCAGGCGTCACGGCGCCTGGCACAATCTAGTAATAAATAAATAGAGATTTAAGAAAACATTGCGTTACTAATTTTCTATTGGGGAAAAAATATATTATAAAAACAACAAATGGAGTTCAAACTTTTTACTAAGCAATTTTAAAGTAGGGAAAGAATTGGTTAATTCCTATATTACAAATTTTACCTGAGATGCGTCTTTCAAAGAGTATAAAGCTATGTTGAAATAATATGTACAAAGAAAAGGATACGGTATATTTAAAATAAATGAAATAATTAATTAATTTTAATCTCTGGACAAGCAGAATATTGGATTAATTTAAAAATCATTTTTATTCCATGGCTGGGCAACCAGTTTTAAAAAAATCATGTTAAGCCTGGTCCCTATTGGAATTCAGGACGTGTTAGCGCATTTTCGTATTATGTATCTGTACTAATGTTAGATATCAGAATTATGTAGTTATCAGTAATTGTGTTTAGATTTTAGACATATTTTTATGAATTTTCTTGTGTAATGAATATACCTGACATTTTTTTAAATTTAAAAGTCATTTCTTTACATTTTTAAAAAAAATATTTTCTCTTTAATCTAACTACAAGTCACCACAAATGATGACGTAAAACTCTCTAAACTTTTACACATATTCTAATGACGTCAACTAAAAAAAAAAAAAAACTAATTCTTTTGCACCCTTTCGCACCACTCTTCAAACACCGACAGTTAATGTATTGGACTTCCGGCAATGGCGGCCGTTCCCTGCGCTAGTGTTACCTCTCGATTCGAAATATTTTTTGGTAGTTTTAACGGGGTTTTTTAACGGATCGAGTAACTAAGTGTTGATGCACAAATGGCAGGTCAGGACATACAAAAAACATATATACCTCATGGGTCTAGGACTTATGGATGCTGAGATCAAGGGTGATGACGGACGGACGGACGGACGGACAAAACGGGTGCAATAGCGCATTCGACTTCTCGAAAATGCGCTAAAAAATCGAAAGTAAAGAACAGAAGTAAGAACTTTTGTTTTTAGAAACAAATTTGATCGTTCTTATTCCCCTTTTACGTTGAAAAAGATGTATTATGATTCTTATTTATATTTAGTAGAATTTAAATATTTAGTTTTCTGTTAAAAGGAAGAGAAAAAAAATAAACATCTGTAGTGTCGTCTTTAGCGCCAACTCAGTTGTCTTTCTTGAATATTCGGGAAACGAAATTCAGCTGGGATTTATATTTTTTATGATTGATAAATGTTTTAGAAGGCTTTGGAAAATTTTAATCGAATACTATTAGAGTCTTTTCTTGTATATTTGTCATTATTATAATATAAAATATAACGTATAGCTAACGAAATTCTTACGTGTGTTAAATCTGAAACGCTAACATTTTTAAACAACTAACCAGTCATTTTAATATTGGTTGTTTTGAGTTACTCAACATGTGAAAACCACCACTAGTTTAAAAAATAGAGTCACAGAGAATATTATTGTTTGTTTTAATTACTTTAAAGAAACAATTTTTTTTTTAAATACGCAACTTAAAGACACACTTGCACACTAAAGTAAAACAAAGTATAAAGATATATATATTTTTTTTTTTTTGAAAAGAAATAAAATTGAATTAACTCTATCAGGTAAAGCTTTTTTTTGTCTTTAAAAAAAAATATTTAAAAAATAAAATAAAATAAAAAATCTTAATTTACTTGTATATAATTGAAAATCCTAATTTTTAAAAAATAAAGTTGATAGACTTGACTCGTATACTTTTGAACTCCTAATTTTTAAAAATAAATTTCTTACAATCTTTCTGATTTTAAATTCTTAGAAACTCACTTAGTAAATATACAAGGCAATTTATAATTTTTTAGAACATAAACAGCTAGGCCTACACTAATTTGTTGTTCTTGTTTGTCCGTCGACTCAACGTGGACCACTCTAGTCATCCAAGGTTTGCTTGGACTGGTTTTGTCTATGTACACTAATGTGCAAACCAATCAGCCATGTAATGATGCCCTGTATTCTATCTCAATATCTAGTTTATAAAATTTTTGTTGAAATGGAATTGAGAGACACAATATTGGTCTCATTGGAGAAATAAAATCCAAAACATCTATGTGACATGACATTAAAACAATTTGGTTATTGTTAAATCATAATGTAATTCTTCACCACTCAGTGATGTGCATTTATATTGCGATATATTACATTTACATGAGTTAAGGTGTCTAAAGGACTTGTTACTGTAAAACTTGTTTTTTTTTAAATTTTTTAAAAAAAAATTAATATTTTATTGCGTACATTGTTGGATTTATATTTCATTTAAACTTTTTTTTTTATTTCACACATGAAAGAACACGGGTCGTTTAACCTAAAGGTACACGACATGTCCAGCATACCATCTGCGTCGCTGCTATAAGACAAACAGTTGTAAAATTTGCCTCCATCAGGTTTACCAGGGGCCCAACGTAAGTAGGGCACGTGTTTCCCAGTACTCAGGAGAGTGAATAGTCCCTCAGTTTTCTTGTCATTGCCCCCTATCAAAAGGCATCGAACCCCGATTCCAACAAAGAAGTTCACCACGAATTTCTCTTCCTCAGAGTTGTCAATGACAACGAGTGTACCGCATATACGTCTACACAAAGCTTCGGCCGACACGTCATCCTTGTACTTGTGGTTTGATAGCGAGTAATGCGAGCCGTTATGCTCAAGCGCTAGAGCAAACCCATCTTTCATGTTCGTAATGTTTGGCACGCAGGCTGCATATAAAATTGAGAAAGAGAGAATTGGTTATATAGCGAGAAAAGATGGAGTACTAAGACATATCTTTGGAAAGGAAACGAAAAAGTTTTTAAAATATATATTAATATATATATATATATTTAAATTTTTTCAAATGAATCTACATGCATTTTTCATTATGCCCATTTTTAATTTTTGTAAGAATACCTCATGCAATTCAAGACACAGAAGGCAGTTAAGGGTGTACGCCTTATATAAAGTTTTCATTATGAAAATAACTCATTAATATTTGCAAACCAAATGATTATTATAATGATAACTAAAAATATCTTTAAACCTTTCATCTATTTCACTTATACTAATAACGTTTACCACTAAATCACTGATAGTTTGTTTCATTGTTTCAGTCCCATCAGAGTTACCTTCTAAATTGTCTAATCTTGGAATTTCTTGTGTTGTTGTCTTCGGTGGTTTCGTCGATTTTTTTGTTGTAGATTTTTTTGTTGTAGATTTTTTTGTTGTAGATTTTCTTGTAGTAGATTTTCTGATTGTTGCTGACGACTTTGTTGTCTTTGAAATTTGTATTTTGTCACAGTCGACCAGCTTAGATGCCACACATTTAAGCATCTGGAGAATTAAAGGTGCACATTCTTTTAACAACATTTATTTTTTTATATGCAACAAAAAGAAATACAATGTTTCTTTTTAAAAAATTTACTCATAGTTATGACCTACATTTCTATCAAACAATTCTTTGGTCGGACATTCTTTCAGCACCGGTCTCCCCGCTGTACATTGGTAATATAGTTTGCAGTCTTTCTTGCTGTATGGTATTTTACCAATAACAATCTTTTGGCATGTTTGTATGATATCCTCTGTAAATATATATTTTAAAGTCATTCTGATAGTTTTTGTTTAACTTTACACGAAATAAGTATGGGAAACTTCAATTTACTTCGTATTTGCATTAAACACCCCCACCACACACACACATATGTATATATCAACGTATGCTTACAGCATGGGAGAAAGGGACAAATACAGGTAAGTAGAAAAAGAATGACACATTGTTTCTTGGATCGAAAACTAATATTTGAATAACTAAAATTTATATGCTGTGAATATATAAATATATGTGTGTGTGGCTTAACTACTCACCTTTCTGGCATCCAATCTGTACAACACATCTCAATATAAACAACAGGAGGAATGCCTGTGGTTAGATAACCTGTTTCAGTCATATTCTTTAATATTGTTTAAATGTTTGGTAAGAACAGTGAACTAATATTAAAAGACAAAAGTCAATCATTTTAATAACTAATAAAAATCACAAAGTTTTACTATTAATAATTTTCTTAAATATGCCTTTCAAGACTAAATTTCTTTTTTGACAAATGGTGTTAAGTATCAATGCGGATAGGTATTAAACTGGAAATATTTTCTAAGACATCAAATTAGGCAAATAAAAAAGAAATGAAATTAGCACAGAAAAATATGTTTGGCTATATATATATAT
>MUZC01004780.1:296673-309982 GCA_002072015.1 Radix auricularia
TAAATATATATATATATATATATATATATTTATATTTTTATAAACAAATAATAATGAAATGCAAAAAAAAAAAATCAATTATGGAAAATTTAACAAATTTAAAAATATTTACGATACACACAAAATGTATGTGATAATTACTATATATAGACTGTGTAATTTGAGGCTCCAAAACAGTTTTTCAAAAAGTTGTATCACCCTTACCTGAAGTTATCATACGTTCTGACATTTAGATACATATAAATAAATCGTTTAAGTTTTAACCATACCTTTGATCAATAATAGTTTTATAAATATGCTAAAGAGTTTTTCTACAGCACACATTTATTTGTTATTTAGTGCATATTAATAATGTGAAGCATGTGAAAAATATATTTTTAAGAATTATCTCACTTACCGAAAACCGATTGACGATCTTGGCTTTATGAAATACTTGAAATAATATCATCATAGTTTAAGACATTGCTTTCCAATGCTCGCTGCAGTTTTCTGTATTGATATGATAAACAATGGTTAAATTTCGCTAAATAGTGTATGTGTCTTGGTGTCTCAGAAATGTATTGAACCCAACTTAAAAAGCCTTCTATCTAGTCACTATAATGACTATTGATTTCAAATAACAAAATCGCGAGAAGCTACTCTAAAATTTTCATATTATACATACATATATATATAAATAAACATTTTTTTAAACTTAAATAATAAAAAACGAAATTAAACTCCAATGAAACTCAAGCGAACTTCTTACCACTTATAATTAAACATAAAACATCTCCTAAAAATATATTATTTTTTTCATTTCCCACTATCTTTTCGATCACCATAACAAGCACAAGACTGCTAGCAATAAGCTTGACGAATGACCTCGTCAGGCTATGCCAAATAGTTTATGGTTAAAAAGCTAGGGTGGTGCAGGGTGGGGGTAGCAAGTGGCTAACCACAGTGCACATGTTAACCAGATCAACAATGAGTCTCAGTTATACCCGCATCCGAGGTTCATTCGCGTTGTTCTTTTTTATCGTGATGTAGTTTGAGTATGTTTAACGCATCCATACACACACTTTCTTTGCAATATCTATGAGCAAATCTGCGGCGTATGATACGCGGCGGGGCTCTAGTTCATTTTATTGCTTGAGGAATTTTTGAGCTTGTGAGAACTTCCAAACCACAGTCAACACATTTCCATTAAAACAAAATTAGAAGAAAAAAAAAACAAATTATAATAATGTAAATGGTAATAAACTACATAGTAGCCCTAATGTCTAAATTCATTATGTGGCTATTTAATTTATATTTGAAAATGTATATTATTGTGTTAATATAATAAACATCAAAATACGCAGCTTCTAGTCGAAATTATAAATACTTCAACGAACATATTTTATATTTGAATTTCTATATTAGTTTTAATAAAAAAGATAAACTTAAAATAGAAATATATTTATTTCATAAATTCTTTGTCAATACTCTTATAAATTTTTCATGAACAAATTATGCTAACTACAGTAGCTATTAAAATTTTTGAATTAATGTGTTGAAGTTATAGACCAAAAATTTAACATGACACTGAAAAATAAACATGTGTTTGGTCCAGCTGTACGAGTAAGAAAGAAATAAAGAAATCATTAAAAGAATAAGAGGTGACAGCCATTTTGAATTGAATTACTGCGGACAAAGAAGTCATAAAAATCTGCAAATAACAGACGCGGCATCGATCGAAGAAAATATAATTCTTTTAAAATTCATAGGCTATTAATACTGATCTGATCTATAATTGAATAAATCTATCTATCTATCTATCTATCTATCTATCTATCTATCTATCTATCTATCTATCTATCTATCTATCTATCTATCTATCTATCTGTCTGTCTGTCTGTCTGTCTGTCTGTCTGTCTGTCTATCTATTTATCACAGTAGCCCCATTCTTGCATGGAAGGTGTGTCCAAATGTTGCAAAAAAAGATTGTCTACATGCTGTCTGGTATGCTTTGAACCTCGGTGTAATCTTGTATGACTTTAGCTTTTGCGTTACATATTGTTACGCCGTTTAGTATCACCAAACGGCAGTGGAGTAGGTGACCTGCTGCTGACTCACAGGAGTCATTCCTAGTTTCATAGGCTTTCTGTGCATTTTGAAGGAGTCCTATTTGTACTCACCCACACCTCCGCAAGCTCTAAGTCCTTTAATATACTCGCCATAGAGGAGCTTCGTTAGTAGCCGATTAACTGGCTTGCGGACGACATGCAGCCTCCGCCCCCAAGTTAACTTTCTTCTGCTTTACAGTGAATATTTCATAATACCAGAATAGTTCAATAAAAACTATATTATGGAGATGCATTTCGATATGTATTAAAATTATTAAAAACTTTATCGGAAATGAAACTCTAAAATATTACGAAAAAGTTATTTGGGCCCTGGCCGTAAAGGAACAGGCGTTAGGAGTTCTTTATTATGTAGATATTTTTTTAAATAGCAACTTTGGTTAATAATTCATGAATATATCTAGTAGCCAGTGGCCTAGCTAGGAATTTGAAGGTTTTTTGGGCGGGCCCAGTTGGCTTAACCTATTTGGTGGACACTAATTTGGGACCCCTCAAAGGATGGCTGGGGGCACTTTTAAATTTTTTTCCACTTCTACACTCATAGCTACTCACCTGCTTGTCGGAAATATCTTCTATTTAAAAATTACATTACGGACCACAGGCCCCTAATAAATGCTGTTTTAAAAAGAAATCATATCACAAACCTTTGTGGGAGCATACTTAAAATGGATGAAACGATCTCGACCAAAAGTTGCACATAAATCTATAATTACCCGCATTACCATTTATAGTGATTCTTAACTCTACATCAGTGATCGTTCAATGCTTGTGGGTCCATTAAAGTTTTAATAATATAGCTCATATAAAGAAAAACAATCGTTTTCAACTGGCTACATGTTCGACCGACAGTTCTAGAACAAAACAAGAGCATAAAAACATAATTTTGTATTTCATTTCTTAAAAATATGGGAGTGCCCTGGGATAATCGTGCGAAATGGATTTGAAAAAAAAAGGAATATTTGATCCCATAGATGTATTGGATCACATCAGAGAGAGGGATAACATTAAGATTGGGATCCCTTATGCAACGGGATCAAAATGCTTTATTAACTCTAAAAGAATTATCGATTCGTATGGAGGAAGGAGATCCTACCACAAATCGGATCCTTTTATGTAATGGGATACAGAGAGCTAAAAATCTCTTTCAATTACAGAATGCTATTATATAGCTGAAAGAGATTTACTTCATCAATCGGATCACATACACAAAGGGATCTTATTAAGTAAGTACTCTTTAAAAAAAACATTGAATAAAATGGGAAAAAAAGATATTTCATCTAGAACTTGATTGTGATGAGTAGGTTGCACAGATGTTGTCCACAATGCATCCCGTAAACCGGGCTATCAGCTAGTTGATTCTATTTTTAAAAAATGGGAGTTATTCTTTTTTTTTCCTGTTATAAATATTACTATTTAAGTGGTTTTTTTTCTTGATGCCTCTTATTTTATAATGTACCCATTGTTAGAAAGATAATGAAGTCGGCATCGTTATTAAAATTGGGTTTGGGCCATTTAACAGTTTATAGTGTTAATTTGTTTTCTGCATTTACCATAAAAAGGAATAAAACGTATTAAACGAATATTTTACAAACACTTATTTCGAAGTGTTTGAATTTGTTCATTCGTATAATTTGGAACTTAACTCAGATCATTCAAAATAAGGAGGGAGGTAGTAAGACGTATATGTCTAACGTTTGAGTCAGAATGTTTGTGTTTTCGCTTAAATATCTGTAAAATCGTCTCTTCATGTTTGTATTTTTAAAAAAAACACACCAAAAAAAAGAAGAAAAAAAAAAAAAACAAAAAAAACTATATGATAAAAAGTTCCTTAAGTCTTATCTAACTGCATATGACAAAGAAAAATAAAGTTGTATTTAAGAAAAAAGGTGTAACTTTGTTTTCTTCTCTTAATTTTATTAAAAATGTAATTATTTAAATATCATTTGTGTTTTAAATTTCATTTTATTGTAGAAAAATATAATCACATAAAAATATTTTAAAAATATTCTAATCCAGTGGTGCACTTGGCCGCCAAAAAATTTTCAATGAAAACAGACACGATCACTATCAAATTTAACCTTTGTAATAGTCCACGCGAGATAATAATGATATCACAGGAATTTAGGAAAACACAGCGCTTCATACAACCCAAAATATTTTAATGGATATTTTCTTATATTTCTACTATATTGAACATTGCCACATAAATCTTAGTGTCCTAACATCAGGCATGATACCAACGTATAGATTAAGGATATTTTTAGTGACATCCATACACTAAAAACACAACACTTGAATAAGTAATAAGCTGCTTCCCAAATACTGTCCACGTAACTTAGCAAAGGAGAGTGCTGAAATAAATAGATGCCTTGCTCTTGGAGAGTCGTGCAAAGTTGACATTTGCTTGAGAAAACCAGTCAAATTCCTGACGCCATATTGGTGTCCACCAATATATTTCGATATTTTGTTGAGATATTTCATTCGTGAAAATGTCCCTTTGCAATTGTTACTGCTCCTGGAAAAACACAAGAGTCTGTCTTGCTATTTCACGAAAGTTGGGATAACCCATAGCTACTTTCTGTGTCTCCAGTAGGTCGTTTTTGTTCTCGTATTTCATCACAAGTTGCGAGTTATTTTTTAGTTCAGTCATCGCCATTTAGACATCCAACGGTGGAATCAAATGTCGGTAAGCAACGAGTCTCATATTTTATGTGATATTGAAGAAATCCAGAAAACATTCTGCAAATTCCAGCAACAGCGTGTCCGGGTCACCTGAAAATGACGTAGCCGGAATTTAATATTTCCTTATTTCATTGCTCTCGATTAGAGAGGCAAGTTTCGGGAAATGATGACGATTGAGCTGATTGATATGACTTTGTAACAGACAAAGTCTGTTTTAATCGAATCCTGCAGCTCATTATCATCATTATTTGTCCTTTGGGTTTCTTGTGGAACATATGGCCTCTGTCAAAGCTCGCCACTTTGCATAGTCCCTTGCCAGTCGCTTCAATTCTTCCCAACTCTTTCCAGTTCTTCCAGCCTCATCAAACATGCTCCGTCTCCATGTACGCTTGGGTCTTCCTCGTTGGCGTTTTCCATGGGGGTTCCAATCTAAGGCCTGCCTCACCCTGCTGTTATCTTTTCGAAGGTTGTGTCCAATCCATCTCCAGAATCCTGCAGCTGCCAACTGATAAATATCAACAATTCAAAACTTTATGTGTTTTGTTAAAATTGTATTATTCTGTTAAAAAAGACTTTGTATAAAATATACATATAAGTGGTTTTTGTTGTAATTTAAATGAACACATTTTAGCAATAATTTACTATTTATGACATGTTTAAATAGATGTTATTAATTGTATCAAAAAAATTAAAATTTGCTAATGTAAAAACTCTTAATAAGAAAATTCCAAACGTTACTTCCTAAAGCAGAATTAAAGTGCCCTTATATTTTATCTTTTTTTTAAAATTAAAAGCAATTTTACATGATTTGTTTAATTTTCTTTACTTGCTCAGCAGTTTTAGCGAAGAGTTTAGTTAGAAATGCACAAGTACGTGTCCAATAACGAAACATTGACAAAAAGTAAATAATATTTTAAAAATATCATCAAGTTTTACAGTTTACATTTATTAATGGAGTCGTACATAGTCAGTAAACTTGCATTTTTTACAGAGTCCTGTTCAGCATTCTTCTTTCTCATTGTTTAAAAAAAAAGAATATTCTTTATTTCTTCTACTTGTGGAAGTAAAATTCGTCTTTCGATTAAATATTACTAGTATAAACATTTCTTGTTAAAAATATACCTGTATTTAACGTATTTTTAATTTTACGTTGCAGCTTTTCCGTTTGTTATGCAATTGAAAATACTTATCGTCAGAGCGCCGTCTAACAGAAAGCCATTGTACACTTTAGTCTGCTGTAGACATGAACGTGCAGGTGAAATACTTGTTAGATGTTGTTTTTTTGTTTTTTTTTTAATTAGCGCTTTTAATTTTTTTTATAGAAATTGCAACATTTTTGTGAAAGATAATGCCTTTAATGTTTGTTAAATTGGTCAACTTTTGATTTAATTGTGTAACGGGGAGCTTGAAATACCAAAAATATACTTATAGACCAGTTATCAAATTTGGAACAAGAGATTTTAGGAGGGTGGTGAACATTAAAGACAGTGACGTAGCTAGGGATTCGTATGGATTTGGGGGCCAAGAGGCGCTGCATCTTTTTGGCACTGCATACGTGGCAGTGGCGTCTTATTTAATTGAAAAAATTCCCGACACTTCTTTAGGGGCCTCATTTAAGTGGGGACCCAGGGGGACTTTCAAATTTTGCCCCACCTCCACGTCCCATAGCTAAGCCGCTGATTAAAGACATAATATCATAGAATGAAAGGCATAAGAAATGTTTATTGTAACTGCTCATTTTTCATTTTCTTACTGTATTTTGAACAATATGCAAAATCTTGATACTAAGGTGTACATTCAATTATGTACTAGTTAAATTTCCGTTCAAGTTGCATAATTTCAAAATTTACACAAATAAAGAAAATGTAAGAAAAAAATTCATCAAAGTTATGGGAGCTAATTTTTAAAAAAAAATTTAAAAAAATAATTAAAAAAAAAAAAGTAACATTTTAGAAGTCTGAAAATCAATTTTTTTAACAGCACTTAGATCTACACATATCTAAAAGATTAAGACCACATTTTAACTGGAAGTAAAAAATTATATCAAGTGAGGAAAAATCAACAGTCTTCTATCTTGATAATGATCACATAACAAGCTAAGCTCATCTTCAGTGTGTTTTGTGGACAATATCCTTATCTCAAGGTCAATAGTTCCAAATAATCCAAGGGTACGCAACCCGCGGCATTAAGGCCGCATGCGGACGTCGGCAGGAAAATGTGCTGCCGTGGAAATCTGTTTAAATTATAATAACCTGCGGCCGTCAAATAGTAACAATTCGGCAATATATTATGTGCAGTATTATATGAAATATCATCTATTCATTTATACTTTTAAGCACATGATATTGTGCGAAACAAGTTATGACTCCGATAGCTGTAGCGTTAGTTGCCATGTTAGAAGTTAAAGGATCACGATAATGACAAGTTCATAATTCTGAAATCCATTATTTACCAGGAGGCGCCAAATTCTAAATCTGTTGATTTGGATATCATTCTTAATTATGTGAATAGCACTATCCTTTTCATTTGCGCGTATGCCTTTTACCACTACCAATTCAAAGAAATTCTGCAAACAAATGATTCGTCACCTGAAGATATTCTATACAATACCGGCAAAGAAGCGTACAGGATTTCTGTAACAAATGCAATCTGCTAAAATTTCATATCCAACAGATCATTCTCTAGCATTTCCCGCAACTCTATTTCTAAACGAGAGCCATGAAGAAAGAAAAGTTGAAATTCCGGCTATGTCTTTTTCAGGCGTCCTCTGAGCGCTGTTGGAATTCGTATTACACTTTTAGCATTTCGACACATCCTCGGAAAATATGAGACTCATTATTGTTACACATTTAGTTAAGACTGAGAAAGCACGGTTGTATGTTCAAATGGATCTGATCAAAAGAAAATTAACGCGCTGCAAGTGAAGAAATTTTAGGACAAAACCGATTCACTGTAGACATGGAAAGTAGATGTGACGTATCCCAAGCCTCGCGAAATAGCAAGAGACACTCTTGTGCTCTCAGGAAGCACTAACATGTGAAGAGTTATTTTCGCGAAAGAAATACCCCAAGAACAAATGTCGAACCCGACTTCTGGAAACCAATCTTGCGTCAGGAATACGACTGATGATCTCCAGCGAGTGTCCAGACATTCCGGACACTGCAAACAGTTAAGTGCAAGTCAACCACTAATTTCTTGACTCTGGACTGCCTACTTACATGGACAGTGTTAGTTAAACATCTTAACACGTATGCAATTATTCTTTTCTCAGTGTACAAATGCCTCATAAAAACTATACTCGTGCTTTACGTGTCTGACATGATGTTAGCTTTTTTTATGACAATGTTCAATAAAGTAGAAATAGCATATCGATTGAACTATTTTTGTATGTAATTTACTAGTGTGTTTACCTACAATATCTATAATACATTAAATATGATCCAATTTGCAATGAACAACTGTTTCAAAATTTTAGCTTGCACCAGATAAACTAGGTAACCTTCAATATCATTATTTATTTAGATATATAAAAATGAAAATAAGTGTGTGTGTGCATGTCCTTTATAAGCAATGCATCCAATCGTCTTGAAATCTTTGGAGATAGTTAAGTACGCTCCCAGGATGATTACTGGCAGCATTATTTTCTATATTTAACTCTCATAAGGCTCCGGTTGCCCAAAATGTCAATTTTTGCTTACATGAGCTAAATAAATAGTTTGAGAGTTGGCTACTGTGAAAATTGATGGATCTTAATCAAAGATAGTATATAAACTTTTTACAGCCAATAATAAAGTACTATAGGTCACTGAACTCTTAATTATCATTCCTTCGCTGCCGATTATTAATGATCTCGACAAAAAATGACAAATACATCCTAGATCTATATCGTGCAGATTAAAAATGAAAAGGTGTTGTCAACTTTTCATTTTTCACGGATTTGGGCCATAATACTTTTTTCATAATATGAGCTATATACAAATAATGTTATGTGTTAGCTACTGTGTATAGTAATGGATCTTAACCAAAATGTGTATACAAAAACTTTATAGCCCATATTAAAAGGCTATAGGGCACTAAAACAAATGTAACTATTTACAAATATAAATAACAAAGAACTATTTATTTGCCATAAAACCTTTGAAGTAAAACTTATCAAAGGATAAAAGAAAATATTAAATATTAATAGTTAATCGAATATACAATTTAATATGCACGTTTTAAGATTCTAAATAAACGTATTCATTATCGTAATGTCAGCACCCTTTCCAGTTATATATTAAAACCAAAGTTTTAATTTCAAAATTAGTCTAAGGTGCATTAAAATATTACATGTAAATGACTATCAAACAAAAGCTATTGGAGGGGGGGGGGGTCAGATTTTTAAATATGATATTTTTTAAACACACAAATATGCACTCTCGTAGAGTATAAAAGAAAGACAAACGCTAAACTGACCATTGCCGCGTAGGTTTCTGACATAATTCATTTTTTTTTCTTAATTTATTCATTGTTACTGAGATTGATGCAAAGTACGACAGGTCTGGTATTGTTATATAAAACTTTCATTTATTTTAATTATTTTTGTTTCATTCAATTACTTCCAAATTTAAAAATTTTATGCCAACGTTGCGCTGGGTTCTAAAATTAGTAGCGACATCAGGATATAAATTGCAAATTATATATATTTATTGAGTATTTTTGGTGCACTGCTTTCTAAAAATAGTAGCATGACGGACAGCCAGACGTGATAGACAAAACATACATTGCAAATTATATATATTAATATATATATATATATACATATACACACACACTTACATACATCTCGTTAATTAAAAAAAAAATAAAACATAATATATTTCTTTTAAAAGATATTTCATTGGTATGTTAATAAACTATTCCCGCTATTCTAAATAGCTAAATGAAATTTCTACCTAAATACAATAATGTATAATTTTATATATCTAAATTTGATTCTGCTATCTATATAATGAAAATTCATATATTCTTTTTACACCAGATCCAATTCTTTTTGGCCATTCTAGTAATATCAAAGATATCAATGGAAAAATAAGTACTTTATAAAAGAGAATTATGTACACTATTCTGTTTTTAATGCTAAGAATACCTAAACCAATAATGGCATAAGTGTGAGAAATTTCTAAATTCTCAACCCAATTTAGGTGAGCAAATTTGTTATAGATAGAGAAAATACAAACTTCTTATATATTTATAAATCAAATTTAAATAAGCTTTACCTTTGCACAAACATTCTGTTATAATTATTTCAATTAAATAAATACCTTTCGATGGTAATATTTCTTTTAGAACTTTTGTAATGGTATTTCTTGAAATATACATTTTTTTTCTCTTTTAATAAAGTTTTTTTTTTTCAAAATCTTTAATGTAGAGCTTAGTGCTAAAAGTTCTTAAGGTGCAAATTTCGCATTTAGTCTATAGATAATCAAATTTTCAAATATTTTTTGTCTTTTTAAATATTGTTTTTTGTATGTTTTTTAGTCCGTTAAAACATTGTAACTAAATAAGTTTTACTGTTTTCAACTTCATGCGGTAGATTCGTCGAAACTTGATATTTATTTTCACTGGTTAGATGAATTTTATAAAAATGTGATTGAAGTACTTTTAGCACTAGGGTATTCAAATTAAAAACATGCAGTTTTAACTTAAAATTTTATATTTTTAACTTAAATATTGTGTAACATTAGCAGAACACCTAAAATAACTGAGCAATATTCTTTAAAGAAGATCCGGAATGCAAAAAAACTGCCTTTGGCAAAGTAGCAAGTCCAAATTCCTGTAGCCAGTACTACGTGTGTACAAACTATAAGGCTAAAGAAAGGTCATGCGCTGAAAACCTTCTTTATGACAAAAAGGTACACATATTTTGATTTTTCTAAAAAAACAATTAGAAAAATCATTTATATCAATAATCAGATAATGTTGATTTAAATTAGTTGAATTCTTCTTTGTATATGTAGATATTTAAATAGATACATATATTGCAAGTAGGATAGATATATAGATAGATAGATAGATAGATAGATAGATAGATAGATAGATAGATAGATGGATAGATAGATGGATAGATAGATGGATAGATAGATGGATAGATGGATGGATAGATGGATAGATGGGTGGATAGATCGATGGATAGATATATAGATAGATAGATAGATAGATAGATAGATAGATAGATAGATAGATAGATAGATAGATATATAGATAGATAGATAGATAGATAAATAGACCGATCGATCGATGGATGGATGGATGGGTGGATGAATCAGTGGATGGATGGATAGGATGATGGTTGGATGGATGGATTGGTGGATGGATGGATAAATGGGATGTTGGATGAGTGGTTGGATGGGTTGATTGATGGATTGATGTATAGTTGGATGAATGGTTGGGATCATGGTTTGACGGGTGGAAAAGGTGAAGGTTGGATGGATTGATGTATGGATGGATTGGTTGATGGATGGATGGAGGGATGTTTGGATGGATTGATAGATGGATTGGGTAATGGTTGGATGGATGGATGGATGGTTGGATGGATGGATGGTTAATATGATGGTTGGAAGAATGGATGGTTGGATTGTGGATGGATGGATGGACTGGTGAATGGATGGATGGATGGGATGATGTTTGAATGGATGGATGAGTGGATTGATAAATGAATTAATGAATGGTTGAATTGGTTGATGGATAGATAATTATATTAAGTGAAATTTTTTAACTTTCTTCTACTCTAGTACAAAATGTGTAGACCGGAGGGAAAAGTGAAGTGCAAAATCACTGAAGTTACCAAAGAAAAAAGTATGCATTTCTTGTAATGTATTATGTATTTGCAAGAAAATATGTAGTTTTGTGTATGTTTGACTCCTTTGTCGTAATTCACCCTTCAATAACTTATAAACACAAATATATATATACTGAAAAAACAAGCCAAAGTCCCCACTTATTCATTTACTCATCTTTAATTCTCCAATTTCTATGTAGGTAGGTGCATGAAACATTGGAAAGTTGTTGAGTAGCCTCTCACGACACACATTAACGTAAAAGAATTTTGAGAGTCTCACGTTTTTCCCCCTTGTATGGACTAACTAATATATGAAAATCACTATTCCTCCTATAACTCGAGTGGGCTGAAGCATTAAACTTTTTGACTTTGTTGAGTACAATACCGCCATTGTAACAGTTTAAAACATATTTAAATTTTCACTTCCTGGGAAAGGTGGGCCTGATGCAATTTTCTCCTTATATGATGTATATAAACACTGATTATCACTAATTTCCATGTAGATAAAAGCATTAAACTTTTGGTGGTTGTTAAGTAAACGTCCGCTATGGTATCAGGTGACATAAATATTTAAGTATCACATACTGTGGCCTAGGGGGTTAACATTTAGTTAATTCGCAATATTGAAAACGGACTCATGACTAATGCTCCAGTTTTCCGTGTAGGTAAAAGCATAGGCTACAAATTTGTGAAGTTCTGAGTTCACCGTCCCGACGATAACGGTGACAAATAATTTTAAAACTAAGATTCTTTTGAGGCTTGGGCCCAAAATTATTATTTTTTCCTTATACGATCTATATAAATAAGTAAAATCAATAATTCTCTTATTTCCCGTGTAGGTAGACTCATGAAACCTTGGGTACTAGTTAAGTACACTCACTGGGGCCGGTGGCCCAAATGTACATTTGTCACCTGATGTGAGTTAAATAAATCTTTTTTTTAAACTTTGGAGACTATGTATGTGGTTTTTGAACAACAAAATTTGAATTTAAAAAAAAAAAAATTGAAGACTTATATTAAAATAGGGCATTAAAATTTTAATGTGCTTATTTTTCGACCAGATGGCTCCTAATCTCATTTTTTAAGCGTTTAATATATTTTACAATTTGATTTCACACAATATTAATAAATATTATTGTATACATCCCACGGCCATTAAACTTTAAGAAGTACGATCCAACAAAGATTTCTGTAATTAAATTTTTCCGAAACACAAATTATAGGTCGCCGAAGGCCAGAAATGCCAATATCAAACATGAGTTATTTCGAATGTATTTTAAACGGTGGCTGCTTGCAGTGGCGTTGCTATGGGACGGGGAGTCCAAAATCAAAAACCACTTGGGCCAAAATTAGTGTCCCCACTGAGATTAAGCCACTCGGGAGTAGTATTTATTGCAGGAAACAGGTATTATTGACCTTTGACACCACCACTGTGTGGTGGTGGTGTGACCTTTGACCTAGTTTCCGGTGGTGGGTGACGTCACTTCCGTTTTCGTTTGTTTACTTCCGGTTTTGGTGGGTTGACTTCCGGTTCCTACCAAGATGGCGTACTTCCGGTTTCGTTTAAGAGGGTGGACTTCCGGTTCCGGTGGGTGTGGACCAAGATGGCGTACTTCCGTGTAAATAAGGGGCAATAATCGTGTAATTGACTACTTTTTAAAAGTTTTTTTTGTTGCTTCCCTTTTTTAAGGGGGAATAATCG
>MUZC01004781.1:0-16992 GCA_002072015.1 Radix auricularia
ATATTTAAGTGGAACTTTTATTTAAAATTGCGCGTTTTTGATATTATGTCACATTTATCAACCCCCCCGGTCACAAATGTGCGAATGACGTCATTTATGGATGGCCTCTAAAAAAGGGCGGCAAATTGTAGACCGCCCCGGGCAGCAAAAGTTGTAGCTACGCCACTGAAGACTTTATACATTGTAATTGAAACGTTAAATTAAGCAATTTAAATTTAAGTAAAATTAATTGAATTTATCATCTTTTGAGAATACAGTACTCAACACGCCGCCCCCCTGGACGAATGCATTCATGAAATCTGCTGTTGAGATTCCTTATACTTATACTTACTGATGACTACCACACCTCAACTGGGACACCCAGGATTTTATCCTGTATTCTCTGATTTAAATCATTCAGAGTTCTTGGTGAAGTCGTTCAAACTTGAGTTTTTAAGATATTCTCCCCCCCATCAACCCACAATACTTGAGTTTTTAAGATATTCTCCCCCCATCACCCCACAATACTTGAGTTTTTAAGATATTCTCCCCCCATCACCCCACAATACTTGAGTTTTTAAGATATTCTCCCCCCATCACCCCANATCACCCCCACCCCCCCAAAATCACTATGGGGCCGTCCATAAAGCATGTAACACTCTAGACGGGGGGGGGGGTGTTAAGAAAATGTGACAGAGGGATGGGGTCCGGCCGCGTGTGACGTCACGGTTTTTTATGTTGAATTTTAATTATTTTATTAATAAAAATATTATTTTTGTTCGAAAGTGTGACGTACTTTAGGAGGGGGGTCAAGATTTGTGACAGGGGGACGGAAGAATTAAAAATGTTCAAAAATAGCGTGACGTACTTTATGGACGGCCCCTAGCGGACAACTCTGGTGATCTAGGAGGGCAAGGACCTTTACGAAATCTTGAGATAACGTGGTCACCAAACAAAGAACAATTCTGGCAAGGAGAATTTCTCAGCAAATTGTAAATGTCAGACGATGCCAATTTTGATGTGACAGATTACCTAAATAAGCAAAACTACCGTTACACGAGTCACCACGACAGACACAAATCCTAATGAAGATCGCCAGCGACCATTACACATCACTAAGGTGACAGTGTGGTGTGCTGTTCCATTACAAAAATGACATGGAATCAATCTAATGATAATGATAGCCGAGTTCCTCTATTCATTTGCTCCAAATTCAAACAAGTTTGAGATAAACTGTAGTCCTACAACCTTTATGTCCTAACGTTTATTGTTTGGTGAACTCTGTCCCGCAGGATGTCCTATCTGCTGAGGCGTCACTAAGGTTGGTGTCACCCGAGGCGGTAGCTCATGGTGTCACCCCCTCATGATTTAATCCATAGAACTCCTCCGAGTTTTTCAGTGCCAAATAACGGGAATATATAGAATTTTACTGTCTGGTGTCAACCCCCTGATGGTGTCACCCTGGGCGGCCCGCCCCATCGCACCCCCTAGCGACGCCATTGCCTATCTGTACACGTTTCTGTTTGTGAGTGAAATACTTTTTTTTTAACCAGTCACTTACATTGGTCACTTCGCTAAGGATTTCAAAAATATCATTCACTGAACTGAGGGGGGAGGGCAGTGGAAAGCAAGAGATGCGTCCGTCATGGAAAGTTCATCATTTTATCAAAAAAGCTGCTTAGTTTTATCCTGCTATACAGTGTTTTATTTAGTTTAACAAAATATGGCTCTCTCTGACGATGGCTGGTGATCCGTTAACCTCCCCCCCCCCCACACACTAATTTTTTAAAGTCCCCGTTCAACAGATATGTTTAATTCATTGTAAGGTACAGCGGTCTTTAAATACTTAAATTTGTACACAATTTTAAAATGCGCCCCGACCAGAGAGCATGACTTCAGTTTGGCCACCATCTGTCAAACGAACTGCACTTGTCAAACTTCCGTTTTAAGATCTCAGCTCCTAATGATTGGCCTGGAGGGTTCCGTGCCGCAGCGGGTCGTTGGTCAATGTGAACTTGTGACCTTCATGCTTCATGATCGCACAAAGGTCAGGGACAATGTTTAAAGTTGGGAAGGTCACACACGCACCCAGTGAAACTCCCCAGTTAAAGAGCTTCGATCCACATAGAAAGGGACGGCAGCAGTTCGGTACTGTTGAACCACAGAAGAATTTATAATCGATCCAACGTGCCGACTGCTTGCTGTAACACCGAGTAACACTGAGTAACACTGAGTAACACTGAGTAACACCGAGTAACACCGAGTAACACTGAGTAACACTGAGTAACACCGAGTAACACCGAGTAACACCGAGTAACACTGAGTAACACTGAGTAACACTGTTTAAAAACCATTCCAAGGGCTCTTAGCACACAATGAAAGAAAATGCTCAGTGCAACGTTTAAAGAGTCAAGAGAAATTCAGTGTAATCATTAGCAAATCAGTTTAATTTTAATCAGTGCAGCCGAGAAAAAATTAAGTATCCAAAATAATTAGATGAGTTGTCGAGAGAACATAAATATATAATAGAATCTCATGGCATCCAAGAGCTTAGTTTGGTAGTTGGGAGAAATCAGGGTTATTTAATAACTAGATAATGTTATGTTAATACATTCATAAGAATAAGTGAATTTGAATTTTAATAGATCTCTTAGGGGCCGTCGGCCGTTCATAAATGATGTCACGAGATTTTAACCGATTTTCACCCCCACCCCTAGCCGTACCCCGGTCCCCTCTCGTCACACACAAAAAAAAAGTTAGACTCCCCTACATTACGTCACAAAGCTTTACCCCCTCCCTCATAAATGGTATTTTTCTATTTGAAAATGAACATGTTTCAAATGACTTTTTGTTATGTCAGTTATGTACATTGTGTTTAGCATAAGGCTTCACTCTAACTCTAATAAAGTCATGTAAAACGTCATGAAATAAATTGTAACCAATCAAATTTGTAAGTAAGTAAGTGACGTTTTTATTAAGAGTAGCGCGTTTTGATGTGACGTCACATATCTTAAACAACCTCCCCCCTCCTTGTCCCAGTGTTCTCTTTAAGCTGCGCACCTGCGCAGATATCTGACCAACACCGCGCAGCAGTTTAGAATTACCGTGCAGCAAATTTAGTAAAAAATATTGCACAAACTATGGATGCTGCGCAACTTTACACACGAGTTTTTTTTACTTTGGACATGGGCCAACGAACCTTAGTGGGAGCATTGCTCGTCACACTTCCTCACAATGGTCAGCCCCCTCCCCCCCTAGGTGCGTGACGTCATTTATGGACGGCCCTTTATATAAATATAAAGTTTAAACAACTTCGAAGGAAGATAAAACTCAGTTTCCGGGACAATGTTTACATTTGACTCCACCACGCCCACTGCCCATCCTTATTTTTATGTACTCTTTCATAGAACGGTACTTCAGCCAACGGCTAGGCTCAGCCGAGGGCTCAACCAATGACTAGGCTCAACCAATGGCTAGGCAGGGGCGGATTAAGACTGCACGGGGCCCTGGGCTGCAATCAAACGGGGGCCCTATCCAGCCAGCATTCTTAAAATAAAATGATTGTTAACAGCTAATATAAGACTGTAACTAAATTTTAATAATGAAAAAAAAACGAACACGAAGAAATAACTGTTTGATGTGTTCGCGGTAGTTATAATTGAGTGTGAAAAGAAAAAAGAATATATGCCCTTGCTGGGAATGGAACCCGACACCGGTAGCCCCACGAGCATGTACTATACCCACACGGCCAGCGGAACTTCTCGAAAATGGGAAATTTTAAAAATATAAACTATATTTTATATCATGCGAAGTGAATCAATTAAAGTTTTTCGATTATTAGGTACTATCATGTCTGAACGCGATAAGTTGTATAGATAGTATTAATTAATTTATTATATTTTAAAGGGTTCGTGCAAACTTTTGTACACTTTTATTATAAAATATAAAAAGTTTGGGGGCCCCTAAACCGTCGGGGGCCCGTGGCTTTAGCCCGTTCAGCCCCCCCCCCCCTTAATCCGCCATAGGGCTAGGCTCAGCACGCTTTACAAACAAAGTAAACAAAATATTCACAACTTAAGAAAAGACAACATTACAGTTTACATTGTTACACTCCCATTCTTCCTAACGTACAGCATATTACATAATTATACATGACCCACAAACACCCCTCCTTCTCCATGTCCTTATTACACGCCATACAGTCATACATGACATAATATTATATCGTTTTTTTACAGTAACATTTGGGCAAAATGTACACCTACATTTCTCTATGACGCGGTTGCGATGTTCTCATCTCTTGTATCTATATAATAAGCCGTATGGATCAGATGATACCTTTTGATATTGTCCCAGATACAATTTTCTTGAATGGAGCCGATGACGCAAATAGCACGGGATTAGGGATTATGTGTAACATGGTCGGATAACTACGATAAGCGGGAAGGATACGACCCCTTGACGCCCGTTTATAAGAAGTCCATAATGACTTTAGAAAGTGCCTTAAACTTGAGAGTGGATGTAAGTTATAGGTTTTACAGAAGCATTAAAGGCAATAAAGTTTAAAATCAATCGATCGATTGCTTCAAAACAAATAACGAGAAGACAAATACTAAAGAGGGAAAGGTTAGGTTGATCTATTTTTAAAAAAATTGCGTTTTAAGTGTTGCTGTTCATAAGCTAATGCTGTTCTTACGCTAATGCTGTTCATAAGCTAATGCTGTTCATAAGCTAATGCTGTTTATAAGCTAATGCTGTTCATAAGCTAATGCTGTTCATAAGCTAATGCTGTTCTTAAGCTAATGCTGTTCATAAACTAATGCCGTTTATAAGCTAATGCTGTTCATAAGCTCATGCAGTTCTGCGCATAATTCACCGACATACATTGTGAGCAGCATAGCAAGAAATATGCTGTATAAAGAGTGGACCTCAATCATCAGTTTACAATTCTTTAAAAAATGTGGATTCTTCCGACTTTAAAACACTCGTGTCAGGTAAACCAGCTGTGTTAAGTAGCCGTGATTTATACAAATCTACGTTGGATTTTCTTTTGAACGATAAGAACCTATTTAGTAATTGCTTTAATAATTGTTACTTAAATATACGGATTAACGTTATCTAAAATATTAGCCATGCAATTCACAGAATCGAATCTTGGCATTTCAATGTAAAACTAAGCTTATCTCTGATATGTTAAGTCATTGCAGAATTTTTTTTTATTGCGGTTAATTTAATTTCCTTTTCGTAAAATTATAAATGGGCAAGTCTCCTTGCTGTAGTTCGTCAAAGACTTAAACAGGTGTTATGTGGGGGGGGGGGGGCATTTTTACTACAGCTCTTTGAATTATGGCAGAAGGACAACAAGAAAAGTCAGTTCGATTGCGTTGTCGATAAGCTAAACTCTAGATACCAGTAATCAATCTTTAAAAAAATGATATTAAAATACCGAGGCAATGAAAAACAGATACAGTATTTCTCCATATAATACAGTTCTTGTCCATATAATAGTAATAGTCCATATAATACAGTTCTTGTCCATATAATACAGTACTTGTCCATTAAATAGTAATAGTCCATATAATCAGTGGCGTCGTGAGGGGGGGGGAGCGGGGGGCGGGCCGCCCCGGGTGACACCATCAAGGGGTTGACACCAAAGCCAAAAATTTTACTGTTCGATTTTATGTCAGAAAAACAAAGAAAACACATTTCTTTCAACTAGAAAGAAAGCAAGCAATACGATGATATACAGTAAACACAAAGATTTTATTTTAAAAAAATCAGTTAACATGCAATAATAAAAAAAATTTCCAGCACACAAACAACATTAAAACAAATAAGAAAAGAAAGAAACAGACGCAGCAGAGAGGTCTTTAAAAAGGTTGGACTTAAAGCCATTAAGGCTTTAACACACTAACAGCGTGAATGAGCCCCACCTCACTATATCCTCCACCTTAGTGGGGTGGGGGGAGTACAATTTTTCTCAAGTTTTCTTTGTTGTTTTTTAAGAAGGAAATTTTGAATTCAATGTCTTTGAATCAATATTTTGTTAAATTTATTATAGACGTGCAAGCATGGATATGCATGTTTGTATATAAATAGTCCCCCGGTTACGACGGTCCCATCCCAAGTTAGCTGTTTCATGGTTACAAATGAGCCAACATAAAGAATAATAATACGCGTTATTCTTTATTTTTTAATGTTTTTTTTTTCAACGTTAGTTTTTCATGGGGTAACGAATTGTTTTCTCTATTTGAAATCAAAAAGTTATAAAAAAATATTTATTATTATTTTAACCAACAACTTAAGTTTGCGATTTTTTTCATGGCGAAGTTTTCAATCAAGTCAGTCAAGCTAAATAAGCTTACAAGTTCCTTTTCAATAGTCATTAGAGAGAACATATTCAGTCTTGGTTGTCCAATACGAATTCTAACTCATTTGTGTATTCATTTCAACTTTGAAAAGGATCGCTCTCTGCTGCAGTTTGAAGTCATCATTGAGAGATCAATGTGAAGTTCGATGCTACATTTGTAAATAACTGAAATTTAGATAATTCAAAAGCAGCAAAATTAAATTTTAGCTCTGTGCACTTGTTTTGAGTTTCGCATTGTGCTACTTCCTTTTCCTTACCCTAAGCCTGGGGCTGGACAATAAGTTTTTTTAAGAGTTCTGAAAATTTGACTAATTGTGAAGGTAAGCAGTCTTCGAAATCACTTTAATATTCTTCATTAACTTGGCTGCTGCCCATCGAATGGCGTCATTGCTGAGCTCAGAATGGATGTCTTTATATTCGCTTAATCGATGTTGTGGGGCTTCAAAAAGTTTGTCAATGATTACCACAAATACTATTTTGGTGATTTCAAACGAACACTTCCTCTTCTTTGATAGTACTATCAATTATTTATACTCTTTTTTTCCCCCACGGACTTGTCCTTTCTTTTGTCTTCATATGAATCAAATTAAAAATGCTGTCTTTCAACAAACTCATTGAGAGACTTCAAATACTTGGCTGAAATCAAAGATATTCTCGGCTCTTGAAGGGATAATTTTGTTTTCTGAACTCTCTCTAAAATTGTTTCCCAAATTCAACATAGCGACTTTAAGTTGTTTAAGTTCCTTCCGAAATCTTTTTGCTTTAAGTCAACAGACAAGGGGCTGATTTTCGTTTGTTGCTAATTCTTTCAGCGCTGCAATATTTGTGAGAGACGTGTTGTGTTGTTGTATTGACATGATATGAACGTGCGAGTTGACTGAGTATAAAACACGTGTTTTGTGCTGTGAACGGAAAATAGTGTGTGGTCGTAAAGGGAGAGGATGGATGGCTATTAATGTAAGGTTCGCTATGTAACAGAGGTTGATTCTAAGATTCATTAAAGATACTTGTTACCCAGACCACAAGGAGTTGAAGTCGTGTTCTTGACTTGCAAGTTCTTTTACAATATTCTCATAGTATGAGTTATAAACACACTTGACAGCAGGGCCGGCTTTAGGCAAACCGGCAACCACATATGTCCTCCGATTAGTCTCATTATTAATGGGGCCTCGCACAAAAATATTTCAATATTTACTTACTAATTTTCTGTTACATTTTAAGCCACCAAATTCACTTCGATTAGGGCCTCTAATTCCCTAAGGCCGGCCTTTCTTACAGCATTATGTCGGGTTGACCATCTTGTGTCAGACAAGGCTTTGTTAACATGTATCACTTTTATGTGTTTTGGAAGTATCTGTCGACGATGAGTAGAAGCAACAAGCCAGGTATAAAAATTTTGCAGAAGACAACTGCTCCACGTTTCCCAACCAAGTGAAGGGAATGAGCTGTACAGGGCACAAAATGAGCAGCACTGCACTTCTTACAAAGATTAGCCCAGACTCTGTTATACTTCCTACTTATAACTGCAGCATTGACTTATGACTGTCTAAGGCATTTTCAGGGATTCATACAAACATTGGCCCATCTTTGTTATACATTATGATAACATTTACATTATTGGGGGCCCCTGGCTTTAGCCCGCTCAGCCCCCTCCCTTTTATTCAACCATAGGGTGAGGGGTCACGCATCTGCGACGATGTGTGACTAGGGGGCGGGTGTGTTTAAAAATGTGACGTCACATCAAAAAAACCCGCAACTTTAAATAAAAGTCCCCTTAAGCCTTAAATATCTGATTGTTTACAATTTATTTAATGACGTTTTCAATAGCTCCCCGCGTGTTACGATACTAGAGTGCATACTTACACTAAATACATATTTAAATGACAAAATACGTATTTGCAACATGCTAATTTTTATTGAAAAAATTATGGCTTGGGGGAGGGGTGTCTAAGCTTTGTGACGTCATAGCGGAACAAGGGGTTGGGGTTTACGTTTTTGTGACAAAGTATGACGCGGGTGAAAAGGGGGGGGGGGGTCAAAATTGGTAACCTCACGTGACGTCATTTATGGACGTCCCCCTTTAAATCATGAAGGGGTGACACCATGAGCTACCGCCCCGGGTGACACCAACCCTAGCGACGCCCCTGCATATAAAACAGTACTTGTCCTTATAATACACTACTTGTCCTTTTATTACATGACTTGTCCATATAATACATTACTTGTCCATATAATACATTACTTGTCCATATAATACATTACTTGTCCATATAATACATTACTTGTCCATATAATACACTACTTGTCCTTTTATTACATTACTTGTCCATATAATACAGTACTTGTCCATATAATACAGTACTTGTCCATATAATACATTACTTGTCCATATAATACATTACTTGTCCATATAATACAGTACTTGTCCATATAATACATTACTTGTCCATATAATACATTACTTGTCCATATAATATATTACTTGTCCATATAATATATTACTTGTCCATATAATACAGTACTTGTCCATATAATACAGTACTTGTCCATATAATATATTACTTGTCCATATAATATATTACTTGTCCATATAATACAGTACTTGTCCACTTGAGATTTAGTATAGGAAGTTATTTGAGAGTTTTATCAGTCTAAAATCATCTGTCTCTTGAAATTACAAATAAGTAGGTCACAGTTTCCACTCCCTCCCACCTAATTTAAGTGTTTTAAGTTGTAGAATACAATTACTCCAATTCAAACACAACAAGAAATAGACTTTGACCATAAGAATAACTGAATTTGAATACAATATTTCAAGTGTGAATTTCAAGGCATTATGGCTTATGGCCTGATTTATGTTTTGAACAAGAGTTATCTTATCTTAGATATACAGACGCTCCTTCTATGCAGAAGATAATTGCGTCCACAGGCCATGAGAGATGATCTGTTGGCAAGTGATGCAGCGGTCACAGGCCACGGCTATAAGGATTCCACGCATTACCCAGCCGTCTAACTATTGTCTAGTTAGAGCTGGGTGACTCGGGGACTCCTCAGGCCCCGGGAACAAATGCTCGCCTTCGCGTGGATTCGAACTCATGACCATCGGTACGCCAGTCGAGCGCGCTACCACTCGACCACCGCGTTCCAAAATTAACATATCATTTCAAAGTAGATCTATCCCAGCAGAGCTATTGTCTACAGATTTGAGATCCACTGTTTTGAAACCTCAAGAAACTACTTCCATGCTTATTTTCCCGTCTGACAGTGACAGTGAACCGGTTTCTTGCGTCCGGGGGGGAGGGGGAGGGGGGCGTGATCAGGCAATCGTCTGCTCAGATTACCTGGCAAAGTTTTATTTAGCCCTTCGACACGTGACAACAACAAGCTGTAGGGTCAATAGTAGGTGCGCTAAAATACTTGTACGGCATGCGCACAACTCTTGCAGACGACTTTCCTAAACGTTTGATTAAAAAAAATCTTTAAGGAAAACAAGTGAGGGCCACTTGAACGCATGTGTTTAATGAGAGTGAGAAACGGTCCTAGTCATTGTCTGTAAACTCTCTTAGTCGCTGTAAACTACAATCTTGGAACTCCCGAGAATTCCGCTTGAACACCGAAAGGCAGATACTATTACTTCGCAGTGGCGTCACTATGGGGTTGCGGAGGGGACGGGCCGCCCCAAGTGACACTATGGGGGGGTATGACACCAAAATCTAAAAGTTAAATGAGTAGGATTTTATCACCAAACAAAACAAAAAAGAATAATAATAAAGACACATTTACCCACTACAAATATATATATATATATATATAAATAATAACATTTTAAAAAACACGAAATACAATGAAATACGTTAAACGCGAAAACTTATATATAAAAAAGTAACAGTTTATATGCAATAATAAAACAGTCCCAACAAACTAGAATCAAACAAATTTGAAAAAAAAAACACAAAAAAAACGTTTCACCGGGGAGAGAATTTAAAGGACTGGACACGAAGAGGCTGTGTTTTTTAAATGGAATTGTAAATAACATGGAGTGCCTAAAAAAGTTCAGTTGAACACTTTCTCTAAATTCAAGAACAACAGACATTAACGTGACCTAATTTTGGCGGCGGGAAAGCTTAACTCTCCACTTACTCAAATGAATACTTGACATAAAATTTATTTCAGCAACTTATTGTGTGAGATTCTCAGTATCTGATTCTAAACTCAAGGAAGTATATTTTAAGCATCCATTGAACACATTATTGCTAGACTGTAAATGTAGACCTATATTTATGTTTATCCTTTGTTTTGATAGACCTATATTTATGTTTATCCTTTGTTTTTGTGATTGACCTATATTTATGAATATGAATATGTTTATCCTTTGTTTTCATATGCCTATATTTATATTTATGTTTATCCGTAGTTTTGATATACCTATACATTTATGTTTCTGTTTATCCTTTATTTTGATATACCTATATATTTATGTTTCTGTTTATCCTTTGTTTTGATATACCTATATTTATGTTTATCCTTTGTTTTCATGTGCCTATATTTATGTTTATTCCTTGTTTTGAGAATTCAAAATGAGTCACTCCGTCATAATCAGCTGATATCCAGCTACCATACTTCCTACCCGTTTTTTAAAATTTTATTTTAAAAATATTTTTTTAAAGTTGTTTTTTTTAAAACACATACCAGACGCTGCTCCTGTTATGTAGACAGAAGAGGAGTGTTGATTAGTGGCGGATTTAGCTTTGTCTGCGTGAGGGGCGAGGAGAATTTCAGGGGGCGCCGAAAATTTTTACTAAAAACAGATTTTTGGGTAAATACTAGGGCTGTTAACGATTAATTTAAATTTCATTAACTTTTGAAAAATTAACGATTAATTAATCGTTATTTTCGATTAAAGCCACAAATTTTAATTTATGATGTCATAAATAACACTTATTTAACGTTCTGATAAAAATCTAAATAACACTGGAATATCTTCTTTATATATCAACTTTTCACCAACTACGCAAAAGTGTGTTGACATTAATTGGTTCAAGTGATGAGCGGGTCTAATTGACAATATAACCAACAGAACTGAACAATCATTGACATGGAACTGATGTAACTGGTATGCTCAAAACGATCTTGGCAAGGAATGACATTATCAGATATTGGTGTTCATTAATTTTCCACCATTGTACTGGATTAATGGATTCAAGAACGTTCATCTCCATTTTGTAACGCAGTAATTCATCAGAAGAGCTGTCGTCATTTCTGTCTCTAAGTCAAACGCCATTACTGGCATTAGCTTCATACGCTTTTCATTTGGTTTGATAAGTAGGCAAACTTTATCAACATTTTGAACATTCCCGTCAGTCAATATTTAAAAACCAAATTTGTACATGTCATCTTCAAGAAATTCACTATTTATCAGGCGCTATTTTTAAAAGTTGTTTATATATACTTTTTTTTAATTCACTTCTAATTATTTGTAAGTGATGTGTCAATTCATCGTTAAAAATAATTTAATCTTTAAACATTTTTAATTATTACTCGAGAAATTAATCATTAATTTCTGCAGTCCTAGAAATAATAATTATGAGCCTACTAATTTAGTAAATTTTCCAAATCATCGAACAAGACAAACAGAAGAAACAATATAAAAAGATATGTTTTCAAAATAGTGATGTATATTTATTTCAATAGTATATTTTTTTAATCTAAGAAAGAAACTTAGTTTATGTGAATTTGTATAGAGCCCTGAGCCATTTTTAAATTCCTCTCTACGTGAACCTAAACAATTTATCGTTGATTCAAAGTCAAAGTTCTCATGTTCATTTGAAATTATTGCCAATCCAGACAGACGTTCGTTTTTCATTTTTGAGCGCAAATAATTTTGATGATTGTCTATCATTGGTACCAAGAAGATTCAAGTAAATTTGTATAGAGTATTGACAAATTAGGGAGACCTGATGCCATTTATTTTTCAAACAAGAATGGTAGAAAGTCTTTAAGTTGTAGCTCACTAGTTGTAGATAGTGATGGACGTTGTGATGGACGTTGTGATGCATACAAATCTTTGAAGGTATACTATTCAACGATTGCTTCTTCAGGGTTGATATGTTTGTAAATTTTGTATCAACTTCAAAGAGAATCTTTATTTTCTTCCAACATTTTTGATGGATCAATACAATAGAAATAAATAGCTGTGCCCCTAAAGTCATTAAATCGATCATCTATTTATTTTAGTAGTGTATCTAAGATAGTGAAGTATGTTTCAGATTTAAAACTAGTAGTTGGATCATCAGCCCTTTCATCTAAGTTCACCTGCCATACTTTTATTTTTTGCAAATTTGAGTTGCTTTAAATTTAGTTTTTAACATCTAGTTTGGAACAATTTTCGTTAATAGATGATTAGACATCTACTTTCAAAATTTTAAAAAGCTTGATCGCTTCTCTTTTCAACAAACTTATTTCTTCCAACATCGATGAATTGTTTTGCAATTGCAATGTCAATACTCCTGCGCTACGAGTGGTTTGATAACATGAAAATATCAACCAGCTTTTGTACAAATAGCATCAGAAAAAACAAAAGAATATTTGTTATTAAAACAGATAGTCCCACAGCTTCTGCTCTGACTTCCGACACTTCCTCTATGTTATGTTGATTTCCCTGAATTTATATCTTCTAGAGTGGCTAGAATAGCAGAGAATGATTCAACAACTGCATCGACTGCATGCTTATGGCTTGACCATCTTGTATCAGAAAGTCATTTCTGAGTTTTTACTGTTAATTCATATTGACATTTATGATATTTTTTTAAGAGTATGTAGACGTGGTAAACTAGACGTACAGAATGCATACAACCTTTCAGCTGAGTCAAAAAACAACAACAAAACAACTGTACATAACTGTGTACAGAAATTACTTCGATAGTGGCCATATTCAAAACATGGGGACAACATTGGGTGAAAGTTTTAAGTCCACTCTTAATTCCAGACATCACAGATGCGCCATCCTATGCCTTTCCTCCACAGATTGTGATGTCAATGTTTCGCTTTTTTAATGTGTAGTTCCGTTAGAATCTTCTAAGCAAATGCAGGTTTGCAGCATTTCTGTTTACCAAAGTATACAATCCTATAAATCTTTCCTTAACATTTCTTAATTTTAAAACTGAACGTGAAGTGACATCTGATGAATTTTAGATATATTAATGGTTGAATCAATAATTAAAGAAAAGAAATGTGAAGACTTAACTTTATTATCAACTGCTGCTGATAATTCAGGTGCAAATGATTGAATTAAATTAATTTGCACATCATTACTTAAATAAATTTCATTTTTCTTTTTAAACTTTAGATGACTGTTTAAAGTGGAATCATAGCTGTCTAATAAACTTAACATTTAACGAAAATGTCCAGTATTTCTACAACTACCATCAATAAAGCAAGATTGTTCTGTGTCCTTTGTTTTGCTAAAACAATGTCATGCCTCACATTCGTTTCAATGCTTCTCTATTCTTTTCCACTTAGCGACGCTCCTGACTGACCAAACCAGATATTGCAGTTTTGAAATACGATATTTAGCAAGCCAATATTGTCGTATTACAGTTTAGTGATTTATTAAAAGTTTCGTGTTTAACAATCTCTTTTTCCTGCTCTAGTTACACCTTTTTAGTGTTCATTAAGGGCGTCTTAAGGGGGGCGCCATTTTAGACCGAACTGGTGCGCGGGGGGGGGCGACCCGCCCCCCTGCCCTATAGCTAAATCCGCCACTGGTGTTGATCCTACGTTCTTTATTGGAACGAACAGATCTTGATGGCCTATTGGGCAAGTGATGGCCTGTTGAGCAAGTGATGGCCCGTTGGGCAAGGGATGGCCTATTGGGCAAGTGATGGCCTGTTGAGCAAGTGATGGCCCGTTGGGCAAGGGATGGCCTATTGGGCAAGTGATGGCATGTTGGGCAAGGGATGGCCTATTGGGCAAGTGATGGCCTGTTGAGCAAGTGATGGCCTGTTGGGCAAGTGATGGCCTGTTGGGAAAGTGATAGCCTTTTGGGCAGGGGATGGCCTGTTGGGCAAGTGATGCAGACCACGTCGTATGGATTGTGGAACCCAGTTCAAAGCCACCAATATTTATCCAAGGGCCGGGTGGACTTGGAGACACCCTTTAGCCACAGGATCAAGCCCCTGACTTCTCAGAGTCTCAAACCCAGGACTTTCGGTACGACAGCTGATCGCGCATGCTGCTCAACACCCAGCTATATTGTCAATATGTATTGTCGTTCGACAACGCCATGCACTTAATCGACTTTTTCATCTGAGTTCAGTCGGTGACTAAGGAAGTTTAATGTGTAACAGACCGCCCCTCCAAACAAAAGCATTAATATTAACTTATATAGAAGAGATTGGAGAGGGGACGCTTTAGACAATTAGAAAGCTTTCAAGCTATTTTTTAGAAAGATGCTTTCAAGAGATAAAATAAAGATACTTGTGTGAATTTTAAAAAATAATTTTCACGGTGACTCACTAATTTTAATTGTTTCTTTATTTTCTGCCAGAATGTCTGATACTAATTCCACTAATACAGAATTCCGGTACTCATTTTAATGATTAAATTTAAAAAATATAAGTGTACTATTTTAAATGCAAAATGACATGGAACCTTTAGAAAATATAAATTGTATATGTATCTGAGAAGGTTCACCGACAAAACGGCCCTGACAAAACGGCCCCGTGTCAAAACGGCCCTGGACAAAACGGTCCCTGACAAAACGGCCCCGGACAAAACGGTCCCTGACAAAACGGCCCCGGACAAAACGGCCCCGGTCAAAACGGCCGCTGTCAAAACGGCCCCTGACAAAACGGCCTCAGACAAATCGGCCCTGGACTAATATATGTTAATGGAATAAGATTTTATATTATCATTTTTACTCACCGATTCAGTGTCAGTTTTAGTTCACAAAAAAACAATAATAATAATATCACAAGAAACAATTTAATAATATTTAAACTTTATGGTAGCAAGTCACAATTGTTTGTTGATAAGAAATAATATCGAAACGCTACAAGAAATTTGACAACTTTCTTCAAAGGTGAATAAGTCGAACAAAGGTTAAATTAACTTAAAATACAAAAAAATACTTAAATTGTTTGTAAAAATTGTGAACAATTTGTCTGGGGCCGTTTTGGTCGGGGCCGATTTGTCTGGGGTCGTTTTGTCCGGGGCCAATTCGTCCGGGGCCAATTTGACGGGTTACCATCTGAGAAGCGTGTTATGTGTTCTAAATACGCTATGAATTACCATAAATCTAAACCCTACAAACTACAAACTTATTGAAGTACACACCTTATATATTTATTTACGATGTAATACATACACCATGTTATCAAACGAACAATGAAACAAGGAAATGAGCCACTTAAAAATAAAAGAACTGAACAACGTCTAAACGGAACTGTTTAAACATATTTAAACTGTCACCAAGAACCAGCACTCTAATGTCAACTTCCCCTTTGGCTGGTTACCTACAGGAATCAGTGACGTCGCGCGGAAAAAAAAACCCACACACAAGGCCGATAATCTGAAGACTTGTTGAACAGTACGCGTGAATGTGGGGAAGGGAAATTCCGAGTTGTATTTGTGACATTGTATATAAGTCGTTGCTCCACTTAAGGCAAGGGAACCTGTCTCGTCTCTGACTGAGTTAGCTCCCCAGAACAGCTTGTGAAGTAGACAAAGTGGTCATTAATTATATTGATGTGTTTTGCTGTGAAATTCTTGGAAAACGATTTAAGGAAATTATTTGTCTGTGCGTATTTTCACAATTCGATCTTGATAGAAGTAGCACGTTATTTATAGGCATCTCTGATCGCGGCTAAATTAACAGTCGAGATATTTTAGACTGTGTATAGAAATGAACTCATGATAATAGACAATTTTTTTTAGAAGTGTGATGTTATTGTTAGTTTTATAGTACGTTTTACATACATCTTTATGTCAAGTCAACATCGACTTTTGTCTCGTTATCATTCAATGCACACATTGGTACAGAAATTTAATACGACATCATAATCATAAAACGCTTTATAACACGCGATAAGAGTCGAGTTTGCCCTTAAGATAACGCACAGAAGGCTTTCTTTTTACATTGTAAGCCGTAAGAACACACGCTTACTAAAATTTCACCGCGTGGTGCATATTTATTTATAATAGTGACTGTTTTGTAGTGATCTTGGAGAGTTCGTTTTTTTGGTTCATCACTTGGAAACATAATTTGAAAAAGTCATGATATATGACTAGTTTGCAAAGACTTTACTTATCTGTTACGGAAGCTTATTGCCTCCTACGTTTAATATTATCTATGGTTTTGTCTAGTGCTGCACTCTTATTAGAGTTTTAAATGATGATAAAGTGTTGGCTTTCCAGGTTTCCTAAGGCAAGCCATCCACTAAAGTAGTGAAGTCAACCGATGAAATAATAATAAAGACTCTTGCTCTTTAAAAGTAGTCGAGGCAGTAGAGGTATTCGTTTTTGTAGAAGGGGGCCATCCATAAATGACGTCACGCGATTTTTGCCGATTTTTTACCCCCTCCCCCCCCCCTACGTCACGCGTCGTCACAAAATCGTCGACTCCCCCTCAAAAAGTACGTCACAAA
>MUZC01004781.1:20541-69864 GCA_002072015.1 Radix auricularia
CCCGAGTCCACCCAGCTCTGACGGGTACCTGACATTAGTTGTTCCCGAGTCCACCCAGCTCTGACGGGTACCTGACATTAGTTGTCCCCAAGTCCACCCAGCTCTGATGGGTACCTGACATTAGTTATCCCTGAATCCACCCAGCTCTGATGGGTACCTGACATTAGTTATCCCCGAGTCCACCCAGCTCTGATGGGTACCTGACATTAGTTATCCCTGAGTCCACCCAGCTCTGATGGGTACCTGACATTAGTTGTCATTGAGTCCACCCAGCTCTGATTGGTTCCTGACATTAGTTGTCATTGAGTCCACCCAGCTCCGATGGGTACCTGACATTAGTTGTCATTGAGTCCACCCAGCTCTGATTGGTTCCTGACATTAGTTATCCCTGAGTCCACCCAGCTCTGATGGGTACCTGACATTAGTTGTCATTGAGTCCACCCAGCTCTGATTTGTTCCTGACATTAGTTGTCATTGAGTCCACCCAGCTCTGACGGGTACCTGACATTAGTTATCCCTGAGTCCACCCAGCTCTGACGGGTACCTGGCATAGTTTTCCCTGAGTCCACCCAGCTCTGACGGGTACCTGACATAGTTTTCCCTGAGTCCACCCAGCTCTGATGGGTACCTGATATTAGTTTCCCTGAGTCCTACCAGTGACTACCAGCTCTGACGGGTACCTGGCATTAGTTACGGTGACTGGATATTGTTCCTTACAGTTCCCTCGTATGCATTGGCCTGTTCAAGTGCCTACCAGGCCAGCATGATATGTGTGTTCTTTAAATAATATATGGAATAAAGAACGTAGGACGCAAAAATATCTCATGTATAACAACACAAGCAAGATTATTAAACATTTTTACTTGATAATTATTTCAGTTAACTCTGAATGCACTAAACTATCATATTGCTAAGATTTTATTTTTATGATATAATGACTTTCAGGTGTCTGTGACTGAACCATAGGATATTGCACAAGGAGTTAGGAGTTGGTCTAAAATCACTACATTGAAAATGATGCAGAAAGATTTTTTTTCTCAAAGACTGTACAGTGAGCTGTGATATTGGACATATCTCTAGTGTGGATAGCTGCAATATTGGGCACATCTCTAGTGTGCATAGCTGTAACATTGGACACATCTCTAGTGTGCATAGCTGTAACATTGGACACTTCTTTTGTGTGGATAGCTGTGACATTGGACACATCTCTAGTGTCGATAGCTGTGACATTGGACACATCTTTAGTGTGGATAGCTGTGACATTGGACACATCTTTTGTGTGGATAGCTTGCGCGCCTTTAAGTGAAATCCTATTTGACTAATAGCCATGACCGCCAACTACGTCAACTTGGCGGCGACACAGACTTTCAAGTTTCACGAGGGATGGCTTGACCACAGAGCTAAGGTAAGATTCACCTTATATATCAGAGTTAGTTTTAATGCGAGATTACTTACTTGAGTGAAGGAATATTATGTATGCGTGTGTTTGAGAGGGGGTAAGGAATGGCACCAAATACAGTTATTTAAAAACCGTTACTGAGAAAGCCGTTCTTCTCATCAATATTAAACACCAAATTGTTCCTCGCCGCCCCCACCCCCGTCTCACATACCCATATCTTATGCTCCACACCTCGCTTGTCCTCACATTCATAATAATGCTACAAAATCCCCTGCCTAACAACCCTGCTGTCACACAACCCTACTGTCACACAACCCTACTGTCACACAACCCTACTGTCACATAACCCTACAGACACAGAACCCTCCTGTCACACAACCATACTGTGACACAACCATACTGTGACACAACCCTACTGTCACAAAACGCTACTGTCACACAACCCTACAGACACAGAACCCTACTGTTACACAACCCCACTGTCACACAACCCTACTGTCACACAACCCTACAGACACACAACCCTACTGTGACACAACCCTACGAACACATAACCCTACAGACACATAACCCTACTGTGACACAACCATACTGTGACACAACCCTATTGTCACAAAACGCTACTGTTACACAACCCTACAGACACAGAACCCTACTGTCACACAACCTTTCTGTCACACAACCTTTCTGTCACACAACCATACTGTCACACAACCCTACTGCCCACAACCCTACAGACACACAACCCTACTGTCACACAACCCTACAGACACAGAACCCTACTGTTACACAACCCCACTGTCACACAACCCTACTGTCACACAACCCTACAGACACACAACCCTACTGTCACACAACCCTACGAACACATAGCCCTACAGACACATAACCCTACTGTGACACAACCATACTGTGACACAACCCTATTGTCACAAAACGCTACTGTTACACAACCCTACAGACACACAACCTTTCTGTCACACAACCTTTCTGTCACACAACCATACTGTCACACAACCCTACTGCCCACAATCCTACAGACACACAACCCTACTGTCACACAACCCTACTGTCACATAACCCTACAGACACAGAAACCCACTGTCACACAATTATATTGTCACACAACCCTACTGTCACACAACCATACTGTCACACAACGCTGATGCTACAAATTTTTATTTCATGCTATCATACTCAAGTATAATCCTCTAAACCAAAACAATTTATTTCCTCTGTATACAAATCTCGTCCCTTCTGTTTATAAAAAAACATTTCTCATCCAATGAAGTGTTGATAACAATAACAAATAAATCATAGGAAATAGACGCTGAAAAGTTGAACGTAGTGACAATACAATCACATCATAAAAACCAAGAAATATTTTTTTTTAAAAATCCGACTGCCTTTGTTATTAAGTTTATCCGGTGGTCCGGTAGATCAAGGAAGTTAAGTGCAGACGGAATATGACCCTTTTCGCTGCCAACCAATGGTTCAACAACACAAACACACAAACACACTAGTTTTGGCTCAGGTACGTACACGTATTAATAGCGAATATGGAAAACACCGAGACCAGGAAGGAAGTTGGCCGAATCTTAAAACGATCCATTGAGACATTCGTACATTAAATTATGTAGCATTAAAAAATCTATTTTGACTTTTGTATGATCGATGGCTGTACTTTTGACATGAAGTCCGTAGTGTGGTAAACATTGATGGTGCCAATAAAAAATACTTGGGCTTCTCAGCAAATAAGAAAAGAAGAATGTCGCCATGGAAAAGTTTTTACTTTTTGTTGGAATATTCCACTGAAAACTAAGTAGCTTTCATCACGCGTAGCCGTAGTCGAAACTTAAAGCATGAAAAATAAACGAAGTGTCTGCTGCTAATACAAAGTAACGGCAGACAACGAGACTTGGCTAGTGCTACGACATATCGTAACACTAGCAACATCCCTTTGAATTGTCTGCTGTTACGACTGGTCGTAAAATATATGCTGTATTTTAATTATGATAATACTAATACATGTACTTTAATACTAAACATTAGATCTCATAATCAAATTTTATGTTTACTATGTAAGCTTATTAATGAATTTTAAAGGTAAAAAAACAAAAAAACTTGATTGTTGTAAACTCAATAACAAATATTTATAATAATGCGCTGGTTACAGCATCTTTTTCCTTTTAATCTGAAACGCAGATACGTTGATTAAATCTTAGGGGTCTTCCGATATTTTCAGTGGCGTAGCTGGGGGGGGGCGGGGCGCGGAGGGGGCGGTCCGCCCCGGGCGGCACTCATTCAAAGGGCGGCATTTGTGGGCATTTGAAAAATAAACCCAGCCATTTCCGAAAACCACTCCTTTTCTTTTGAAGGGGGAAAACCAAAGTGAAACAAAAAGAATCTCAATTTTGAGTTTAAATTAACGGATTCGTGCAACATTTGTTTGATTACATGGTGGTTGTTATAACTAACGCAGAACAGTTTAAAATTTTTAAATCGCTAAAAAAAAAGTAACTATTTGTTTGCAAAATTAAGCGGTATACGTCACAGATTGCGCTTTTATAAGAAAACTGCACACACAAAAAACAACAACCACACATCACCACTGGTCCGAATATATGTAGTATTATTATCGCAAGACAGTTTTAGCGTGGAATTTCGACATTCGCAGAATGATGCGCTAACAAGTACCTTTATGACATAGTGGTTAAAATATTGTGTTTAACTTGCAAGAAGTAAATTATATTACTGTTTCAGGTTTTATAAAATTATTGTAAGGTAACTTGTTAAAAATTAAATTTACTTTGTTTTTATTGCATTAAAGTAATACATATAGCTTCTTTTTTCATTAATATATGGTTATTCATTTAAAATGAACGATGATTCATTTCTCCGTTAATAAACACCACAATAACATAAATAATTCCGAAAAAGACATATTTTAAAATTTCAAGCGTCTTGGAAAATAGACATTTGAAGTAATTAGTAAAACGAGATCAGATGCTGGAATTTTACTCAGTTCATGGCAATCTTTTACTTTTCTATGGTGTCTCAATTTATGGGATTCCGTCTTTTTTAAATTAATGCAAACTATGCAAACCCATTTGACGAAACAAAGATATGTGCTAATACAGAACGCTGTTACAGAACGGTTGGAAATATCGACTAGATACCAAGTTAAAAGGAGAAAAATATGAGTGGGCAAAATTCAGAAGACGTGGTTCTATCTTTAGAGCAAGAAGTACAACGAGAAATGTTTTTATACATAGATGTAATTATAAAAGAAAATAAAAGAACGAGATGATGAGTTACATGTCCTTGCAAGAAAATATTCGTGTATAATACTATACCATCTAGGATTCTAAATGAAGAAATTGAACATCAATTAAATTTCTTTATTTACATTGATAAAGAAATGTTTGACATTGAAAAAGAAAGGATCCGGGTACACAGGGCCGGTCTTAGCTATTGCGGGCCCCTATGCAGCTTAGTATGCGAAACTGATTGCGTGGCCCCAGTTTGGGTAGGGATAAGGTATTAATAAGGATAGTAAGGGAAAATTAAGATAGGTTGGGCCTATGAAAGAGCTGGTCCAACTGCGACCGCTTAGGTTGCAGGAGCCAAGACCAGCCCTGGCTGTACCTACACTACAAGAAGAGTCATTATTTTCTTTTTAAAAAAAGATGGGATATACCCCTTGATCTATTAAAATATATTTAACAGTAAATATTGGAAAATTCTTTATCCAACATTACAATTTTGCTAAGAATTTTTTTCAACAATTGCTCTCAGTGTATCTAGTTGTGAAAGGAGCTTCTCCAAACTGAAGATGAACAAAACAATTCGCTCCACAAAAAGCGATCTAAGACTACAAAATCTTGCAATATTGTCCATAGAACATGATATTACAAATAATACAAATTTTGATAACATAATAAACGATTTTTCGACTATGAAAGTTAGGTGAGTCAGTGAATTTTAAAAATAATAAAAAAAATATGTTACATACTGATGTATACAATTTCTTTTTTTTTTATTAAAAAATCATACATTTATAAATAAAAAATAAAAGCATATTCATTGTTAATGTTTTTGGGTGTAAATTTGGAAAATCTTTTGTCTCATTTGGGGGGGGGGCGCCTGTGACCCTGTAACTTTCTTGTGGCCTTAAAAACAATTATCTTGTATTTTCATGATGTGTATTTTTAGGTTTATCATCTTATGCGGCCTCTTTTATTACCGCTTACATAAATAGGTGATGCAAACGCAACATTCTTCTCCAACTTTTACAATGTACTTCGTTTCAATTAAAATTATTTATTCATGTTTATTAATTTATATAAAAAAACATCATATGATTAACTTAATTAAGAGGCCGTTCATAAATGACGTTACGTGATTTCGGCTGATTTTTCACCCCCTGCCCCCTCGTCACGAAACGAAAACTTAGCCCCATTCCTCAATGTGATGTGACGAAAATCCCCCCAACCCCCATACAAGCGGTTTTTGTATTTGAAAATGAACATGTTTAAAATCATTTTTTTTGTTTGGTTGGTCATTTAAATATGTTTTTAGTTTAAGTTTGCACTCTAACATCGTAACACGCGTGAAACCACCTAAATCGTCATTGAATAAAGTTTGGGTAATCATATATTTCAGTGTAGCTTTTATTTAAAGTTGCGCGTTTTGAATGACATTAAAAGTGGGACCCCCCCCCCCCGCTGCGTGACGTCATTTATGGGCGGCTCCTAAAAGGGCGGCATATTGGAGACCGCCCCGGGCGGCAAAAGCTCTAGCTACGCCACTGGATATTTTTGTGCCGAAACGAAGTTTCTGATACTAATTTAATATCAAATACTGATATGTTTACAAGTTCCAGATCATGATCTACATAGACATTAAGACATATGTATATGACTCACGACAAAACGAACTGACCTTTTTAAAGATGTACACAAAAATTAATAACTCCTTTTCAACCCTGGGCTTTGACTTGCAATTGTTAATTTTAACCAATAGCCATAGCTAATAGTTAAATAAATTTTGCACACGGCCAACTTTTATGAATGAAACAACGAGAACAAAACAATAGTAGTCTAATGAATAGTAATAGAGTGAAAATGAGGTTGAAGGATGAAAATGAATGATGAATTTAGATTGTGCGCGAATCTTTGCTATCTAGAGTCTAGAGCATTTTCATTCGCGATATAATATACTAAATTTAAATACTTTGGATCGGCATCACTTACACTTGTCTAAAATCGACCAATATAATCGGTAGACCAAAATTAAATTTATTGAAATAAATTTAGATTTTAGTATTAATACACACATAAATAATCCCAGATCTAGTAATAATTAATGGCTTATAAAATATAAAGAAGTTTGTTAAGATATTATGGTACTTTTCCTTTATCTTACCCCCAATTTTTTTTTAAATACAGTATTTCTATATGGTTAGGGTTAGGGTTAGGTTTAGGGTACGTGTTGTCACGTCGTGCAAATATGATTTTTTCCAAAAATATATTTTGGGGGTAAGATAAAGGAAAAGAACCGATATTATAATTATAGCGACTAAGACTAGTCGTAGCAGAAGTTGCGTATGTCGTTACGCTAGCAACATCCCATCGAATCGTCTCGTAGCAGCAGTTTCCTGGCTAGCGCTACGACATGTCGTAACGCTAGCAACATCCAAAAGTAAAACATTCTAAACATTGTACTTGTTTGTATAGGAATTAAAATATTTACTGTAATTCAATTTTAACGACATGAAAAGGTGTTGATTTTAGTTAAAAGATGTTGACTTTAGTTAAAAGATGTACTTCTGCAAAAATATTCGATAATCCAGGTAATCTTGGCAACTGAAATGCGACTCACAATTTAATCTCAAGACTCAAGATGCCATTTAAGGTGTATATTTTAATTTGTCAAAATTTAAGTTACCAATTTTTCTTATTAATGCTGTGGAAATTCAATATTTTCTCGACACAAGGCATAGATAGGTAATTTGCGTTCCTATATTCCTGGGTTCAAAAACGAAAAAAAAAAAGAGGCTAATATTATCTTTTAAATGTTCTCATTAAAAAATGTTTGTGTCTATTTTGGAATTAGACTTTTTAAACAGGAGAACAAATCAATCTGAACAATTTATGAACATTGTTCAAATGATTTTCCTTAAATCCACTGACGTTGATGTTGAACTGGTTATTTTTTTAGCGTTATTTGGCATTATGTTACATAAATGGCCTACTGCATTAAGCTATCATGCATGACGCTCTCCTCGAAGCTCAAACTTTCAAGACATGAAAAATAAATTCTTATCGCATGGCATCACAGTCAAGGGCAGAACACTATAGCACACAATACAGAGGGTAGTCAATATCCTAGTATGGTCATCCAGATCATTGAAGTCATGTTGCCACCATCTTATTATTATGATTCCACCATTCGGGAAATGGAAACATTTTTATATGACTGCGAAGTGTTCAAAGTGTAATTTCATCATAACTATTAGCTTCGTGCATTTGCATAAGTCTCAAGACATTTAAATTTTACATGTTTACTGTAGGCAATAACACTTTAGTGATACTTAGTAAATTTTTGCTTACCCTTTTATTTATACTTTATAGCCTACTTATACTTTTATTGTATACTTATACAATTTATACTTTTTTCACTTTTTTCTTTTACAAAAGTCTTGGGATTCCCAATGAGAAAGGAAACACGCTTGAATGAGTTCTAAAAAATTTGTTCACACCGCACCATAAACAACTTGTGTTCACTTAGTAACAGGAGGAAAAATAACTTTGATAAACATGTTGTCTTTCAGTAAACAGTCAAATATGGAAAGCTTGAACAATAAATTGTAAGCCGCCTTTTTGAGTTGTCTCACACTGAATGACAATATCTCATATTTCTGTTTAATTGAATGAATTCATTATTGAGACGAAAAATAGAGTTTATTAAATTAAAGTTAACTAGATTCCCGCGGCGTAGCATATGCCGCAGAGTTGCTCATAGATATCGCAAAGAAAAGAGGGGGGGGGGTGAACAGACACAAACTACAACACAAAGAAATCAAAACAAAGCGAATGAACCTTGTGGGTGGGGATAACTTCCGACGCATTGTTATTCTGGAAACATGTGATCTGCGGTTAGCTACTTGTCACTCCATGCCCTAGTTTGCCAAACATAAACTAATAGCCGACGGGTGAAGAATTCCAGAAAAACACAGTTGTCCTAATGGGGTAGGTTTGGGCAAACGAATTTGAGTGAATGAAAAGAAGAAACTCTGGAGAGAGCAACATACAATTGTTGTATACAAAAAAGTAATTGTTGATGAGAGTGTGTGACTACTTTTCTGTCACTGAGCACAACGGAGAGCACGAAGTTATTATGCCAATGTCGAGAAACAAAGCTTACAGCCGTGTTGCGAAGTCATGCAGGGTTGCCAACTCAATATAATAATATTTACTGACAAACATAAAAATTCTCAACAAAATGTACGGACAAAAACAAATTTTTAGGGACACATTTAACATAAAATGTTGACCTTAAAACTAACGAATATGAAGCATAATCCAAGCAATGTAGCTAAAAAATGTAAAGTATCCATATGAGCACGTCTCTATTACCATGCTCATATTCTATAATGTTAGTTTAATGTATGACATTCATCATCACTTACAGTGTTTAATTCCTCCTGCTTATGATCATAAATCGCGAAACATTTGTACTGTCGATCATTGTGGGAGTAATTATTCCCGTCCATTTCTCAGCGTCAGTAAACTTTCCAAAATTGGAGTAGACAATTTGTTTCTCAAGTTGGTTTTCAATAAACTAACAGCAGAAAAAATGCGTTCTACTTTTGCTGTTCCAGGTGCAAGCGCCAGCATTGTTTGTGCAAACTTCAAAAGTAGCGGAAATCTGTACTCTTTGTTTTTTGAAATTTCTAGTCATTTGTCCAATTTGATGTCAGAAAGCACCATAGCCTCAGTCGGCCTTGACATTGCTTAAATTCGCAACTCGGTCTCTAAACAATCAAAATCTGCTGGAAATACAATTTTTGGAAAAAGCTGGGTCAGTTCCAAAATGTCCGACTGTTCCACCGATATTCTGTTAGTGGGTTTTAGTACTGACATGAGCTTCAGCACTCTGTTGCTAATAGGTATTATTTTCTTGATTGCACCAACTGCATTGGTATAAAATGCAAGAACAGCAACATAAACTTTTTAACAGTCGATGGATCATCTACTTTTTACAGCTGTAGTTTAGTTTGATAACCAATGAAGAATTTATCGCCTGATTTAAAGTTTGTACTTTCCAGCTGTCAAGAAAGCTCTTATAGTTTATTAATAGAGCGCGGGATGCCACTACAATACTTTAAAAATTAAAATTTGAATCAAGAAAATAGATATCACAAACTTGATTTTTCCGATTTTTTAAATGTTGAGATTCCACGTTTTGTCATTTTTTATGGACGTCTAAATTTTTTAAACGGAATTTTACGAACATGCAATTTTACGACAAATCTTTACGGACTGTTCGTAAATTTACGGACGGTTGGCATCCCTGAAGTCATGTTCGAAAAGAAAATTGGGTGTGAACGGGAACAAACACAAACATTTAAAAAAATTAAAAATGTAATGTCTCAGATGGGGTTTGAGCCTACGACCTTCCGCGTGTTAGGCAAATGTAATAACCACTACACTACGAATTACATGCTATTTTGTTGTTATGAAAGAACATAGTAATTGACCTCAATTCAACGAATTGTTTATCTCGATGACCCCCACGCATGTTACTTGTAACATATATAAATGTCTGGTCTGATATAGTTCAGCAATGTCTGGTCAGACATCGTACAGGAATGTCTGGTCTAATGTTCAGAAATTTCTGGTCTGACATACAATGGCGTAGCTAGGTTCATGTGCACCCGGGGACATGAAACAAAATTTGCGCCCCTTGTCGGACCGAAAAATTCTGGGGACTCACTGAGCCTCCAAGAAAAATTCGAAATGTTACGATTTATATGGTTCATTTTCAAAGCATCTGGTATTTTAATGAAGTAGAATACAGACTAATTCTCTATACGATTATAAACAATTTATTTGAAAAAAAGTATACTAATGATGCATGACTCAAAATAATTTGATCCTCCTTGATTTGAATGTCGCAAACTCGTCAATCACGTTGTCAAAATTGATATTCTCAAGCGTTTCCCTTTCGATGCTAAGGAATGCAAGAGCACCCACATGATCTTTTCCCATTGAAGCACGTAAATAAGACGAAATAAGCTTCAGTTTGCTAAAGACTGCTCACAGCTTTCAATTGAAACAGCAATTGTTAGATTTATTTGAAGTGAAATGTGTAGCTTTGGAAATACGTTATCTCCATATGAAACAATAAAACCAAGATGATCCAGAGGGGTTTCCGCTAGTATTTCAGTCGGGTACTGAGCAGCATTTTTCAGTCTCCAATTTCTGTGCACAATTTGTGACCATTGACATCAGTGTCGTAGAAATTAGCAAAATCTCTGCAATTTTAACGAAGTGTATTGACTTTTGTCTCAGCAAGAAGAATTTTGACGTCTAGTAAAAATCCAAATTTGTTGTTAAGTTTTTTTTTTAAGGTAAAAGCCGTATTGATGTCTCCTGTTGGAGTTTATCAATTACGCTGTTCGCAATTTCTTCTTATGCAGAAAGTCCTGCATCTCTTTTTAATTTTCCAGGCATTCTCCGATGTCGTTTGATCCTTCAGTCAATCTCAATTACCCAAGTTGTGCATTTTCTTTTCCATTGTCTACCGCAACCTGGTTCAAATTATCACGAATGTTGACAATTTCTTGCTCAAGCGATTCAAGATCAGATGCGGCTTCCATGAAATCACATTAGGATTGTGCGACTGTTTCTGGACACTATCAATTTTACCAAGTAGAATGTTCCAGAAATGTAACAAAACCAGGAAGTTAAAGTCTAATATATCTACCAGAAAAGCTTCTGCATCACATCTTTTCTCAGGCGTCACATTTGTATGTTATGATAAATAACAGCCAACAGCCCTACCTGTTCATCTACTCCTTCATAAATTTTTATTGCTGAAAAAAAACCGTGATAACAACTGGATCCTGATTAGCGGAGTGCACATTTTAAGCTGTGGTTGTCATAGTTGATGAACAATGCTCTGTGATTTCTAGCACGCATTCGCTGTTGAAGGCCGGATATATGCCCAGTCATTTTATAACATTGGGACCGACAGTCGGCTAGTGGTAGGCTATTAGATTCCAGTTTCTCTACAAAAACTCTTTCAAGCTTAGCTGCATCTTTGGAATGTATCTGCATAAAACCTAAAAATGATTCTTTAATGGTTATTTTTGTTAGTTTAAAAATCCACATCCACAGATCTGATGACTTAAGAAAGATTTTCTCGGTGTCCTAGATCGAGTGTTGAGTCAAGTAAGATACCGTAGTACAGCGTAGCGCGATGGTCGAGACTAGATCAGAATAAGAATGGCCATCAGAATAAGTATGGCCATCAGAGTAAGTATGGCCATCAGAGTATATGACCATTAGAGTAAGTATGGCCATCAGAGTAAGTATGGCCAACAGATTAAGTATGGACTTTAGAATAAGTATGGCCATCAGAATAATTATGGCCATCAGAGTATATATGGCCATCAGAGTAAGTATGGCTATCAGAGTAAGTATGGCCATCTGAGTAAGTATGGCCATCAGAGTAGGTATGGCCATCAGAATAAGTATGGCCATCAGAATAAGTATGGCCATCAGAATAAGTATGTTCACCATGTGGGGAAATCAAACAATTTAAAGCGTCTGCGCAGAGCGTGTTAAAAAAATTCTGAGAATCACTGGCGTAAACCATTGCCAAATGCCGTTCATTAGATCTCAAGTTACCATTACATTAGATTTGAAATGTTTCTTTTGACAGGATGGCCACTGGTCACGCTACTGGTGTGTTCTGAAAAAAGACGACATGATTCTTTTCAGTAGCAACAAAACATCAAAAGAGTCGGTAAGTTGGGTGTGGTAGTGAGGAAGGTATAAATTAAGTGGTAGACGCCACAACTGTAAACCAGAGGTAGTAAGCTAGTCAAGGGCGGTAAGCTGAGGGGAAGGAAGTAAACATGGCAAGGGCATATAACTATTACTAAAATTGTCAGCAGGGTTAGGCGGACATTAAAAAATTATTTAAAAAATTAGGAAGTTAATCATGTCCATGGATACATAGCAGCTGTTAAGTAATTTCTTTACCCTAATATCTAAAAATAATCTTCTGTATAGAAGTAACACCTGTAGCAGATAAGAAAATAAAAAAGGACATTAAGTTACTCATCCTTTTTTTCGGGTATTAATACTTAAACTTAAATGCTTAGAAAATTTATAAATTTAAGTTTGGCAAGAAAATTAATTTTTTTTTTACAAAATAGTTGTCATTTTATCTTAACAATAATACATAATCTTAGTCTTAGTTCATAAACAAATCTTAAATAGACAGCACATTAAAAAAAATTCATTAATAACAGTTTTGGCAACAAGGAATCAGTAAATGAGAAAACTGTTAATATTTGCAAAGGCGGATGAAAAATATTTAAAAAAGCATAGTAAAATATCCAAGATTGAGAAATAATAAAAGTTTGAACTAGCAGCTAGCAGCTTGTGTTAGTGTATTTGAAAGAATAAGTCAACAAGTTTGTTATCAGTTCAAGGGGACATTATCCATAGATAAGACATCTAAATTACGATTTACTGTAATTGTTCAGCATAAATAATCTTTAACATTAGTATTACACTAGAAGATTTTAAAATAATGGTTTGCCTTCATAGTAAATTACATTTATAAATCAAGACATCCAAAAATACAATTTTGTTCTTTTACTTATGTCTGCAGAGGAAAGAGCTTAAATAAAATGTATCTATAAAAAAATGTTTAATGAGTTATACAAATTTCAAATGGATTTGTTACAAAGTTATTTTAAAAGAATAATACAATGATTACACTAATTAAATGAAAACACTTTTGCCAAGCATCATTATACTCATTTAAATTATTTTTTAAAGTGCAATTTCATAAATCTTACAAAAAATGAATAGAAATGGACAAATTATATGTAGGAAAATTGATTGCAAAGATTTCTTTGTAATTCTATAATTTTGATTTCAGCATGTTGGAATAATAGCCCTTGGGCCACAATCAAGGATTGAAAAGAGAGAAGGAGATGAAAGAAGTGGTTATGCATTTGATTTATTTTCTTTAAAAAGAGTAAACACATTTAAGGTAAAATAAATACATTAGTTTTTAGATGATAAAGTGAAGTAGCTTCAGAGCCGGAAAAAAGGGCTGTTAAAGTTATTGATATTCTGTAATATAAATTGAGCAAGGTTAATTAAAGATATTTTGATTATATTTTTATTTTCTGTTCCATTTAATGTCCTTTATAAGTTCATATTATTGTAATTAACGTTTACATTTTTATGTATCAATATGGGCTCCACAGTTTATATATATTATTTATACTTTGTCCAGACTGCCAAGTTCAGTGAGAGAGAACTCTGGAAAGCTTATATTGAAGGAATAGCAACAGTAAGTTAAGAGAAAGTCACAATAAAAAAATCCATATGAATCTCTTAAGAAAATCATTCATATTGCCTTGATTTTTGTTCATTATGTGAATTTTTAGTATTTTTTTAAAAACAGCTTTTATTAAGAAACTATATTAAGCCTGAATAATGAAATATCTTTACAAATTGGATTTTAAATTATGTATTCACTGACATTGCTTGTTTTTAATAACACAGGGTCGTGTACCAGACAATATTGATCTTCTTCCTGGACAAATAAATGATATTCAAATTACTCTCAATGAATATAACAAGTATCAAATATCATCTCCAAGACAAATACCTCTCTGCCAAGGTAGTTCATCATTCAGCCAAACTGGTGGTTTTGACACTCCAAATGCATCAACTTCTGGCTCATTTCTAGACTTTGAATCCGACATTAATGATAATGGATATCTTGAGCCTGTCAGTCCAACACAGGTGGTTCATTGCAGTTTGTTTTAATTTTGTTAACCTCGCTATAGTACACAAATATTTTACTTAATTCAATTTTTAAGTTAATTGATTTAAAGTTGCATTTTAAATCCTGAATTCTTTAACTTATTGAAATGCATTATTGAGAGCAAACAACTGGTAAAGACTTAATTAAATAAGTAAAAATAATTAATATTTTAAGAGACAATGATTATTGATACATTTGTATTCTACTCAATCAGAGAAAGATATTTTTTCCTGATCCAGCAAAGATGGATATTCCCAGGTATTTTATTTCATAGTTAATTTTTAGCTGTAAAAAATGTTGCTTGTTTAAAAAAAAATTCTTTATCCCAATAGAGCAAAATAAGTAATAACAATCAGAACACTTGGTTTTAATGAGTTAGTTACAAAACAGCCAACTATTCATGAATTTAACGACATTCTATAAAAATTTGGCACATAATTTGTAAAGAGTTATTAAGTGTAGAATGATGACTTAACAAAATGTTGAATAGTCTATAAAGCCTTTGAAGTGAGATAAAACTGGAATTATTCTGGATCCCATAATTTTACTGTGCTAGCTTTAACTATTTATGATATTTTAAAAGAGAACTTACACTGCCAAATAATTAACTAGTGCTACAAATGAAATTCTGCATTAAAAACATTTATTTACTTGATAGGCCTTTAAAGCTTTAAGAATTTTTTAAACTTGTTATTTTTAATATTACTTGATAGAGAAAGATTTACAAAAATTTGATGTACATTATATCTTATTGATTTGACAACCCTAAAGTGAGATTTAGTAAACTACATCATTTTAAAAAAAACAGTGATGGTAGAATATTTTACTATGTTATTATTCCATCATGCTATTAATATCAATATCTTTACCTTCATAATATCCTTTCAGCTGGTTTTTTCCTAACTGCTCACGTGAGTTGGCCATTCAAATTTTGGACAAAGGAAGCCAATATGGCAACACATTAATGAGAGAAGGCACTAACAATTCCAAGAATTTAGTAATTTCTAAAAGAATGGAAAATTTAGGGTAAATAGTATTTTATTTTCATAGTATGTTATAGTTTCATGTTTCCATTATTTTAGCTTGCAAAAAAATTGTAATATACAAAAAATACTAAAAAAATTTTTAAGCAGCAAAAAATGATTTGTAAATAACTTAAATTGTTTTAAAGATAATTAGGTTTTTAAATGTCAGTTATTCTTAATTTTCATTCAGAAAAAAGAATTATGCTCATTTTGTCGTCACCCTACATAGTTCAGGATACAAAATTGATGTGGAAAATCCTGTAAGTAAATATTTATTTAGAACAAGAAATAAATATCCTAGTTAAAAAAAAGAAAAAGAGATTGGATTATAAAGTTAATCCATAAATGACAACACATGTGCATAATGAGTTATTTTTTAATATTCAATTTGATTTTTAACAGTTATAAGATGTGTTTAAGAAATACAAAGACACATTTAAAGCATATTGATATTGGAAAACTATTGCCCCAGTTAACTCTAAATAAAGAGCATATTTTATACAATGAAATATTAAGAACATTTAATGTATATTTTTGTTTAGAATTAGTACTTATGTTAGTACACACCTGCAAGATTTAAAAATGGTTCTGGCAACATAAAGGGTTTGTTGGCATGCATGCTTTATTGGCGTTAACATTGTAAATTAATTTATTATATTTTAATTTGACCAGCATCAACCTATGAAGAGTTTATCTGAAATTATGGATTTTTTCGTGGAATCAAGTGGGAGACAATCCACATTTCCCATGAAAACCAATGACTTGTCCATGTTTGGCATAAGTGAAAAGGTTTATAATGATTACAACACCAAAATAGTCAAATGTAAGTAGTTGGACTCATTATTTAGAATTTTTATAAAATATATTTAAAAATCACACAGTGATTGTAATAATTACTTTTTCTTTAAATTTGTCTCTTCAGATCATAAGCAGTGCTGAATTCACATATTTAAAATTATTTACTAAACAAACTAAGCTTAGGGCATCCCCCTTCTTGGGGACCCACCCGGATTATTATATATTTTTTTCTTCACATTTGGCACTGAAATAGAATATCTGGACTTGGAAAGGGCCTCCATATCTCAATTATGGACCTGATCATTAGATGACATAAGTATTCAGCCAAGGGTGGGCCTTTTAACAAGTAGAAAAAAAAAGTTTACATTTTAAAGTTTAAATTGTTAAAAAATTAATGAGTAATACAAAAAATGTGTCTTGAGGACTGAAGCTTTTTCCCAGAGAAGGTCATAATATAATATACAGATCAAGCTCTGCCAAAAAAGCTTATGGAGAACTTAAGAAATTGTAATTAGGAACATTTTTAAACAGAAAAGAATAGCTATACAAACAAAATCCTTTGAAAAAGAACAATACACAAAGCAGTATGAATCATTACATATTTCAAATTATGCCACATATTAAGATAAGCTGTCAATTACAAAGGGCATCTATGTCAATCATGATCAACTTACAATAAGACTAGAAAGTTAAACTAATTTACTAATGGAAAGTAATTCTTCATTATAATATAAATAACATTGTGAATAAATTTACTTGTACAACATACCACTACTTTTAAAAATGTGTCTCACATGATGGATAATTAAGTACAAATTTTGAATTTTTTTTGTGATAGCTGTTATTCATCAATATAAAAATTATGTCTTAACATCTCAAAAGGAACAAAAGTTAGGTATTTCCTGATGATAATCTATAGAACAATTAAGTCACAACAAGATTGCAAAATTTTACAAAAAGAATTAGATGAATTAATAAAATGGGAAACTAACTAGAGCATGTCTTTCCACCCAGAAAAGTGGCAACTGCTAAGAGTATCAGAAAAAGAAATAAATTAATTCAAAATATTTCATTCATGGAAAAGAACTAACCCAAACTAAAGATGCAAAATACTTAGGAGTCATAATAAAGGAGAAACTATCATGGAATCTCCATGTCAAGGAAGCTGTTAAAAAATCAAACAAAACCTTAGGTTGTATAAAAAGAAACTTTTACAAATGTAATAAAGATATAAAACTAAAATGCTACCTCACCCTGGTGAGACCTATACTAGAATATGCATCTTCTGTATGGGACCCATCCATCAAAGAAACATTATAAACTAGAACAAATTAAAAAAAGAGCTGCTAGATTTATTACTGGAGGACATTCAAAACTGACAAGAGTAACACCATTAGTTAAATCATTAAACCTTGAAACACTGGAGGATAGAAGTATCAAGAGTAAATTAGTAATTATAAATAAAGCAAATAATTCTAATTTAGAAATACAACACAAAGATAATTTAATACAATCATCAGATAGATATAAGGATAAAACACCATTTTTTTAGTGAGTATACAGGAACAAACACATTCAAGTTCTCTTTCTTCCCGTTAATGTCATATAATAACAATCTTAAATAAAATAAATGTTAATATATTGATAATATTGATTTTGTTTAATTAATAGAAATGTATCAAACATCACATAAACTGGCTGACATCTTAATATTTCAAAAATAATCATTTATTGCCTTCATTATTTTATGTAGCTGAAGTGTAGGAACAAATAATCTGATTACTTTAAATTGTAAATATAATTATGTAACAAAAGTAAACTAGCAAAAATATGCTAATTTTTATATGAAGTCTATGCTACCATTGAAGTAATGTTATAAATCAAATTCTGTGATTATGTTAAAGTAATGTATGAAATATTTTTAAAATTATCATAGCATTATAGAGATTTTGTTTGCAAGTGAAAAAAACAATGAAAGCTACAAATCTTTCTCTGTATTATAAATAGTGTATGTCTTTCACAGACCTATGATAAAAAAATGCACATCTAGAAAATTATTTGGAAAACAATATAGGCAATTTCAAATTAAAATTTTAATTTGTTATATAATGAAGATTAATTTAAAAAAAAACAGGTTTATAAAAAACCACCTTTGTTTTATTATGACTGCTTAACCCCTAATATAATTTATAAATGAAATAAATTTCCTTAACCTCACTTTATAAAAAGGCAATACTAACTTATTGATACAGATATATTTTAACAAATAAGGTCATCCTTAAAATTTTAAGTTATGAGTAGGACAAATAATTTTAGCTCTATTTTTTTTACACTTTATGAAAGTGCTTGATATGGATTACTGTTGCTATTTTTTCCTTATTTAACAAAACTTAAGAAGGTTTCTTTTGTAACCTTTTTCTTATTCTATTTTTGCTACATCATTTCCAGTCCAACATGATGCTGATAGTGGGGAAGAAAGTGAGTATCATTGTTATTCCAGTCAAATTCTATATTAAAAAATCAATTTCAAGAAAATTAACCAGTTTTATACTAAAGCAAATGTGTTTAAAGCAAATCCTAAAAAGAAACAAGAAAACAATAAGTTCAAAATATAAGAAAAAATCTACTTTTTAAAAACGTTTTCATGGAACTGGAAATGAAACTTACTTAGCTAGTGTACTAACAAGCTTTTAAAAATAATATTTGTTCATTTCTTTCATAACATGACATAGTATAGTGTTTTATGACTAGATTATACAAATAAATCTGTTTAATAATAATAAGTATGACGATATGTATCAAATAATGTAATTTAAAAATGAAGTGGTAAATAAGTTTTATTATTTTAATCCTATGAATAAAATTATTTTCTTAGCAGTTGAAGGGCCACAATTTTCATCAAGTACCGATTTAGGTAAGCCAACAAATATTTCACTATTATATCTTTCATTATGAAAGTCATATTTTATTTAAAAGATTTAATAAATTTTCATAAAATAATGTCCAAGATTTAATTTTAGAGCCAATTCCTTATGTCATCTGTTAAAATTTTTATTTGAATTTTAAAAAAAAACAACAAATAATGGTTTTAAATTTATTAAATGAAAACAAAAGGCTTTTATTCGTAATATGTCATTTGACGTTAAAAATATTCAAATAAATTAAATATTCTAACCTTTTACAGACTTTTTTAAATATTTTATAATTGGTATATTAAAACATTACATAATTATCTCTTAGTTACTAAATAGTATTAAGTATTTCAAATGTTGAAATTTTTTCATGAAAAATCAAACAGTCCAAAGTATTTAAAATTATTTGATAAAGTTATTATAATTGAAACTCTTCAATGAAATCCTTTAACAATTTGCTTCCATCAATAAATGAAGGCCCTCCAGAACCCCCGGCACCTCCTCCTCCTGCTCATACACAGAAAAGTTTTTCTACCAGAAATGGTTCATTAACACAGGATAACTTAGCTACTGGTACTCAATGTTTAAACTTTTTCAATGTAATAATATCTTATATAAACAGGCAACTAAATTTTCTGTTGAATCAATAACTTTTACCCCACAACTGATTGTATGTCTTAGTTATTTATTTTAAAAAATAATTTTAGTGAGATAATTTTAGAGGTTTTTCTCTGTATTTAGTATATAATTCAGAATCTTTATGCTCTAATAGGTCCTCAACCTCATAAGAATTCAAGATCAAAGTCTGTCCCAAATATTAGTCAAGAAGACTTAATTCGTTTGCAATTATCAAACAGAGAGAAAGGTAATATATGACACTTATCTTATATTACTGACTCTCCGTGTATTATTGAAATTGCTTTCTACGCTGATCCATTCTTAATGTCTATTTTAGCATTTTAATTACATTTTTCATCTTTATTGTGTGTTGTTTTTTCTGGTTACCCATTCAATAATAAAATTCCAGATGTAAAGAAGAAGTTTTGTATGTGTTTGTCCTTGCATGTGGAACAAAAAATATGTCTATCTGAGGGTTATACTAGATTATTGTTGTGTTGTATCTTCAAGTTAGAATTAATTGTCTTATGTATTATTACTACTTTGCTCATTTTTCTTCTATACTAAAGTGATTCTAGATTTAGTGATTTGACTAATTGTTTTTATATTTTCAACTTGTGAATATTCTCCAGTAATGAATCAGGCAGCTTTTTAAAAAAATTTGTGTTAGTGTAATTAAGTTTTCTTGGATAAATCGGTCTTATACAGAATTTTGGGGTTCTAGAATAGTCCTGACGAAAGTAAGGTAGAATTTTAGTTTTATATTCTCATTACATTTGTCAAAGTTTCTATTTGTTAAGCATAAGATTTTGTTGTAGTTTAAAATTAATTAATTAACTTGGGTATTCCATGTTAATTTCTCATTTATTTTTATTCCTATGTACTTTGCATCTTCAGGTTGGATTAGTTGTTTTCCATGAATGAAACGTTTTTATTTCACTCAACATTTGACACTTTTCTGGGTTTAAAGACATACTCCATAATGTCCCATTTCTTATAATTCATCTAAGTCTTTTTGTGAGATTTAGCTAACTGTGAATTAATTATTCTTTAGACAATATAATCATCAGCAAATAACTTTTGTTCCATATGAGATGTAGTTGATTAAATCATTTACATAAATTAGGAATAGAAGGGGGCTCTGTCAGTTCCTTATGGAATGCCTGAGTTTACCATAATTGATGCTAATTTAGAGCCAATAGTTATTATAGTTTTTCATCTGCCTATTAGGGATTCTAAAATTAACTGATTTCAGGGACCAGAGAGGCCAAAGAATTAAAGTTTTTTTAGAGTTAGGGTTAGGTTATTTTTGAGTAAACTAGAATTTTGAACTTTATCAAGTTGTTCGAGTGGCAAGCGCGCTCGACTGGCGTATCGATGGTCATGAGTTCTAATCCATGCAAAGGCAAGAATTTGTTTCTGTGGCCTAAGGAGTCCTGAGTCACCCAGCTCCAAATGGGTACCTAATTAACAATAGTTAGCCGGCTGGGTAAAGTGTGGAACCCTCATAGCCGTGGCCTGTGACCACTGCATCACTTGGCAAAAGATTATCTGTCATGGTCTTATCTTATCTTATCTTATATGTTACAGACGCTCCTTCTGTACAGAAGATTATTGCGTCCTACGTATTTCTATGGTTTGTGTTTAGTCCTGTATTCTTACTAGAGTTTTAAAAGATAATAAAGTGGTGGCTTTCCTGGTTTCTTCAGGCAACCCATTCCACGCCCGAATACCGGACGGAAAGAAAGAAAACTTGTATGTGTTTGTTCTTGCATATGGAATAAGAAAGGTGTTTTTGTCTTTATGTGGATGCAATTATCTTCTGCATAGAAGGAGCGTCTGTATATCTAAAATTAGATAATTCTTGTTATCAAGTGATTTTAAAAAGTCTAGTAATTCTGTGTCTATTTGATTATTATTACTATTATCTAAACCTTTTGACAAATCATCTATTAGACCAATAAATTAGTTGCTTTTCACAAGATCCATTTTTCCTAAGGCTGTTTTGAATGTTTAGGTGATTAACTATAATTCTATATATTATATAATGTGTTCTAGTAATTTTCAAGGAATGCTAGTAAGTAAAACAAGTCTATAACTACCAGGGTCTTTTTTTTTATCTATTTTTTCAAAAAAGGGGTGTCACTTTAGCTACATTCTTTAATGTTTGACTTATTTGCATTGAAATCAACACCAAATTATTAAATTAGGAGAATGAAATAGATCCAAATAAATTTACTTAAATAGTTTCAAAAATTTTTCCTTTTCCGGAGCTTTTGTCCCTCAGTCTTTTTTGAAAAATATAATATGTTAAATTATTAATATTTTAAAAAACTCCAGTTGGATTATCAAGCCAAACTCATTATGTGAGTCCATCCCTGGCACCCAACCATCCAACTACTGTCCCCCCACCCCTACCACCTAACCATCCCCCACCTCTGAAGCACTCTGCAAGTCTGGATTCTGCAAGCCAGGTGTGTTATCTTTTATTGCACTTAAAATATTTAAAACACAGACCATAAATTCTATTAATTTTTAGAAAGGGTATATTTATTTCTTATAATTTGATTAAAAATCTAACATATTAAATAATTTGACTGAAGAAAATATTTTAATTTTGAAATAGTAATTTAAAGTAAATTAAAACTGCAGCTTAATTAAAATTTTTATTATTTTTCTAATTTGCTGGATAACCAGTATTTATTCATCAACCCATCATGGTTTATAATTCATAATTTTATCATAAGTTTAAAAATGCAGCAAAAAATTAATTATCCTTTCAATTCAAATTTGTAATTAATAGTCATTAATTTGTAACGTTTGATATTTTGTCCCCTGAATAATTTTTTTTTCATATGATATCAAGGCTAAAGGTGTTGGACAAAGAACTTTTCATGCAGATGGTCAAGCTCACAAGCTGAATGCAACACTAAAATATTCAACAAGTATGTGCGAGGAAAGAAACATTAAAAGGGTAAATAATCTTCTGTGTTCTCAAAGCCACTCTTGTACAATTTATGAAAGATTGGTTACAAGAATTGCTGTAAGCTTTACAGGCAAAATTTAATGACCCATAGTGCTTGAAGCTCTTAATTTTTTTTACATTTTAAAATGACTCTCAGTTACTACAGGTCTGGCTACACCTGCTGTAGAGTCTTAACATTTAAACCAGAAAAGGGCAGTAACTCATTTCCCCCTCTAATTTTGACTAAGTAGGTCTTGCATGTGGACTCCTCAATTGTGTCGCTCCAAACAATCATTACACAAATTCTTTCACTTAAACTTAATCTTCATTACTTGATTCAGGAATTAAGATCCTTTGTTTTGCCATTACTTTTCTCCCAATTTTTTAATTTCTTCATGACCATAAAGTTCCAGTGGCCATTTGTACTTGTTCCCCTTTGCTTGAATAATTCACATACTACGTTATGTTCTTCTTTGGTATATAAGGTTTTGTGTTGTGGGAGGAAATTGTAGACAAATAATCATCTGTTTAGAAGGAGTGTCTTGAATAAATAAGATATGAAGATTAGTCGTGAAGTGCTGGAAAGTGGGAGAAAGAATACATTTTTGTCTCATTTGGTTATTAGCAAAAAAGAAACATTGATGTTTGTCTGAATCAATGTTATTGATGTTGAAATTAACTTGTATGTTTCCTGTTCTGAGGCAAAATATTTATATCATTAGAGGTAGTTTTTAAAACCTCAAGGGTATTGCCTTGGCACGAGCGTGAAGACTTAAGTGACAGATACTCAAATGATGTTACTGCTAAAATAATTATTAATATTTCTTTTAAGAGGATGCCAAAATGTTGACAACTTTTTTTTTGGATTAAAGGGTCTTAAACCAGATTAAAAACAATAACACTTAGATTTAGTGTCATTTTATTTTTGTGAAAATTTCTGTATATAATAAAATCAATATTTATTGTTTGTAATGGAGAAATAAGTAAAAAGAGTAGGAAAAAAGTAAAACAAAAAAATAAGATGTTTTCTAAACACATATAAATTAAATATTTTGTACTTAGGGACCTGATGTAGCTCCAAAGTCCTCAAGTGAGAACACAAATAAACAAACAAGTTCATTGAAAGATGTTCCGGTTTCAAAAGGTAAAGGTTTTACTTACAATAATTTTAGTTTTAGAATTTTCATAACATCAATATTTTTGTACTAAAAATTTACTCATAATAATTTTTTAAAGAAATGAATCTGATATGTTTTATAACTAATTTACCTCCAGGTACTAAGACAATGACTCCTTTGAAGTTTTTAAAACTTTGTATACTACATCTAAATGTCATTTGTCAAATAGTCTATATGAAAGAAGCTCAAAAGATAATTGTTGTTTTTATTAATTTTTTGTCAAAATACATGTGTAATTATAAACTTCTAGGCAGTGTATAAATATAAATATACCCAAAAAGAAAATGTAATTGACTGGTCAAAAAGGTGAGATGGTTAATATTGTCTATAAGTTATTTATTGTGTGTTCATTTGCAATACAATGTTAATAAAGTTAATATTTCAGAATCAAATCTGTTACATTTTAGTTCCTGTAAAAGAAAAAAAATCAAAAGACTCACTCATCTCAAATAATGCAATGATCATTACATAAATTTTCATCAGAATAACTTCAATATTATTTCTGTTATATGACTCAAGTTTGGAGTTTTTTGGTGTCTTTCACAGCCATTACAAAACCAACATCAATAAAAATAGCAGGAAAAAATTTAGGAGAAGACTTGGATATAATTTATTCTAAAGTTCGAGAAAATTTGCCTCTTATAAGAATACAAAATTATGAAGGTGAAATATTTCCTATTGACTGTTCATCAAATAAAACACCTGCTGGAAATAATTCAAATGACCATAAGGATGAAAGCTGGACTGGAGCATGTGGAGAAAAATGTTACCATCAAAACTTGGAGGAAGATACTTATGAACTGGTTGATGTATCATCTACTGAAGTATCAACAAGAGATGCAGCCTTTTACAATTATTCTTCAGTTGACAATTCAAGAAACTCTGATTTGTATGAATCAGTTGAAGACATAGCCTTCAACAACTTGGATAATAACCAAAGTAAAGAAAATACTCAAGGAATGCAACTCAAAGATGACTCAGAGAAACTTGAGGAAGAAATTAAAAGAAACATGGCACTCCATCAAACAATTCAATTAAATTTGAATTCAAAGCAAAGCAAGTTTCCACAAAAGTCTTTTAAGATTAATTCATTGGACAGCTACATTCCATTTCCAAATGAGATTTCAAAAACTGGAAACAATTTTACTGAAGTGGAGTTTGCTATTATCAATCAGGCCGAAAATGCACATGGGCAAAAAGAAATAGGATTAATGAAAAAACAAACCTTACAAAAATTGAAAGAAGAGAATGAAGATTATGAGGATATTCAACATCAAAACAGCCAAGCCGCTCAAATTGTTTCAAATCATGATCAATTTTATGAAACCATTTTTTGGATGCCTTTGCAGAGAAATTCAGAAATAAAAATAAATGAAGAAATCACAGAAAAGGTTTCAAAGTTGACAAGAGCCAGCACTATATCTTCTTCTTCACGTCCCACTTCACAATATTCTATCAATGGAACATATTCTGTAGTGCCAGATTGTTTTTCAAACCATATGAATGTGAACTCTTCAAATGCTTACATAGATATTATTGCCAACTATGAAGACATTAAAGCTGCAAGAGAAGCCAGAGGCAGTTTCAGCATCCCAAGTACAGGCAAATTTTTTATGCCCTCCATGCACAGAAGTCAGTCAGAAATATGTAAAAATAACTCCCTAGAAGGTGATTCAACATCTAAGAGTTGATGGGTTTTTACAATTTTTTTCTTTTAATGTAGGCATGTCTTTTATTCTTTTCTATATTGGATGTGGTATTTTGATACTGATGTTTTGTTTTACTTTGGAAACTTATAACAAAATAAATAAAGGCTAGTAATGGCCTGTTGAACTTTATTTAATTGAACTAAAATTACAGTTTTTTCTTTATTTTACTCATGGTTTAATTCCTCTGCATGCATAATTACTTTTCTTTTCTTTGCAAACTTATTTTATTATTGTGGTAATTTTAATGTTAACCTTAACAATCTTAACTAATAGTTAAAAGAACTGAAAAATTTACCCTAAAAAAGGATAAAATACACATTAAAAGATTGTTCGATTCAATATGCATTATAATTTTTTTTTTTAAAAAAAAAGGTTTAATACTTGTAACTTTATAATATGTATAATATTACTGTTATTAAAGATGGGGTGAAGAAGAGCAGGAGTCAACGCCATTGTCCATTGAGGATGCCATACCATTACAGTTATCATTTTTTACACATAATGAAAATATTTCTTGAAAACTTTTTACAAGTATTCTGTTTTTTCACTGAAGCTTTGATGCATCCATTACAATTGAAAATTTTTACAATTTTATTCACCCTAATCATCCATCTATCTGTCTTTCCACCAGGAATCTTATGAGCTAAAAATGAAACCTTACTTAGATATCATCTCTGATGGCAATAGGTGTTAATAAAATATTTTATAATGCTTTGATTTAAACAAAATTGTTTTATTTATCTTGGACTCGAACTGCTTGAAATCATAATCAAAGCTCAGTCTACCAGACAAAACTAATGTTTTCAACTGCCATACCTCCCCTTTTCCCATGAATTGTCAGCCATGATATTTGTGAGCTTAACTTACCTACCATAAGTTCTCCAATAAATTTTTTTTCCTGATTATCAAATGTGTAAAACAAGAAAATTTCTTGCCTAACTGAAAAATTTAAAATACAATTTTTTAAAAATAAGGTATATAGATTTTTTTGGCCTTACGATTTCTAAAGTTAAATTTATTTTAGAAGCTAATTTATTCAAAGTTTAAATCAAACTAAAGTTTGATTCTTGAGTTTATGAGCTTAAATCCAGATAATTTCTTTTTTAAAAAGCCATTATTTTTGTATAGCTTATCTTAAGTTTATTGAGTTAGCACCAAGAGTTTAACTAAGAAGTACATTGAATGAAGAAAAAATATATGGTTTAAAAATTTTTTGTTGGCTGTGATTATTTGGCTTAACTTTCACATTTTTAATAGCCTATATTCTAATTTATATATATTTTTTTGCCTTACAGAAAATTTTAAGAAAAAACTTGAAGGTCTTCTGGGAAGTACATCAACTTCTGGCAGTGTTGCTAATTTGGCTTCAACCGCATGTAAACCTCAAATTCCACCCCCAAGGAATGCACCTGAATGCTTTGAAAGTTTTGATCACTATCAAAATGCTCAGGAGATTAGAAACAGATCTAAGTTGCAAAAATAATAAAAATGAAGGAATTATATTACTGCAGACAATAAATTGTACATGTAATTACAATGCTTCGGTAGATATTCAGTTTGAATGTTAAATATATTACAAGCAAATATTTATGTAATTTAAAAAAAATGTTATATAAATCACTGGTGAATCTCAAGTAATTGGCCTGAGTTTTAAATTTTGATCATAATTTCAATTACTCTGATGGTATTTTAGATTTCATTAAAAAAGGTTAACACCTTTGAATATAGAATTAAAGGCAATTATATGCCACGAACACCAAAATTTGAAGCACATCCACTGTTGTTGCAATACAGAGAGAGAAGATAAGTTGGTAAAATGATTAGCAATTCTAACAATAAACCTACGGCAATAATGTTATTCCCTGATAAGAAACAACAAACATGTCCAAAATTTTGTTCATTGTTATTGTAAAGAACACATCAATTCTTGTTTACTATAAGAGTTTTGTGAATCATTGAATTGTTTTGTTGCTCTAAATTTGAAGTAAATTTTACATATTCTTGAAACTTTGTTTTGAAAATTATATATAATTTATTTTTTATTCATAGCAACTGAATGATTTTTCTAACGATTTTGAAAAACCTTTCAAAATAGTCCTCTTAACATTTACCTACTGTTAAAGAGAGGATTTTTAACTCATCCATCCCTTGAGACATAAATATTTTGCTTGATTTTATTTATGAATTCCTGCATCTGTGATATTTTTTAAATTCGTTTTCTAAAATCACAAAGTGTGGTAAATAATGTAAAAAGCCATGCAGATTGATTCTTAAATGAACATTTTATTTACCTAAACATCAAATCTCAAAAAGAAATTTAACATTAACATGCATTCCCATGTTATCTGATTAAAGGGTAAAACCTGAGATGGGCATACTTTCAGATTAGTATAAGATTATAAAAAGAGCCTCTTGGTAATGCCATGCCAGAAATGAAATAAAAATGTATTTGGTTTAATTCTTAGCATACTATGCCCAAATATGAGGCCAAAGTCAAATAAAATGTATAATCTTTGAATTAATTATATTAGCTATTATAAATAGTTTTTGCTCTTTTTTAAAACTGGAATCATTACAAAACAAAAAGATTAAATTAGAAAAGAAATATTTATTTTAGGGCTGCAGAAATTAATGAAAAAACGATCGATTTATTGAACAAGAAAATGTTTAATCAGCACCAGCCCTAATTTATTTATTTTATGTTGGGGAGAATTAAAGTTTTTTTAAAAGTTTAAATCATTATCCCTTAAAAATGTGAGTATATTTTGTGTACATTTTAGTTGTAACTCTTAGTTTGAGACTTGTTAACAAACTTGATATTTATGTTAATGTACATATCTAATTAAGAGTTCATGTTTACATTATGAACTCTCATAGAAATCTCCTTAAAAGCACATCTTACAATGTTATAAAGTGACGAAATAGGTGTTGTTGGATCATTAACTGTTTTACATGTACTTAAGTTATTGAGGTTGCTATGCTTGGACCACATGTTAAATCATTATTATTTAGGCTTTTCTCTAAACTTAATTTCAATTTAGTTCTATGGACCATTGGATTCTTTTCTCACTGAAATGGAAGCCTCTGTCAGATTGAATATTTTGTATATTTTAGCTATCTCATTAAAATGACTAACAACATGACTAACAAATTTTATGAAATGAAATCCATTAATTGTGGCCACTTAGTAAAGAAGAAAGAAAAAGCGCGGGGGGGGGGGGTATGATTGACCTAGTTTTATATTTGGGAGAATATGCACTCCTATGTGAGGTCTAATTTCTAAAAAAAAAAAAGTTTATTTCATTGTGAAATGCTTCTTAGCTATATATTTGATACCCAGACAGCAACTTGGGTTGCTGAATGGTTTTGGATAACATCTCAGGGAATTGATTTAAAAATTCGGTAGGGGGGGGGACCAGGATATTGATTCTAAAAATACAGGAGGTAGAGGACCTTAAAATATAAAAACAAGAATTATTTTTGTTCCTTAACATTAAGTAAAGAGTTTATTTTTTAAAATCCTCTCTGATGCAAATTTAGGAATTGTATTTTTTCCAATATTTAAAAGCAAGATTAAAAAATAGTTTATAAAACACACTTTATTTAAGGGTCAGGAATAAAGTTACATGTCTGTGTCTTTGATGTTTTGTGCTGAAGTATTAGGAATTGAGAGCAATAAACAGATGAAATGTCAGGCCAGAAAAACTATTACTATTACCACATAAACATTGACCAAGATGATAGTTATTTCTGTGTACAAAATCTTGTATTGTATAATTTACAATAAAACTCATTTGGGTCTATTTTTGTGTGTCTGTTCCTTTCATTCTTAAGTTGTAATTTATTTAAAGAATAATTTAAATATTTATTTTAAAAAAGCAACAAAAAAAAAAAAAAATCAAACAAACATTGTACATCTCATCACTTTTCTGTTACAGCCTGTGCTTTATCCATAAAACATATGTTTCTTTTTCACTTCAACAATGTGTTATAAAAAGTTTTAGAAATTTTGTTTAATTTTAGGAAATTATAAATATATTCCTCATATTTTATAATTATAGTTAAAGGCCAAGCTAAATTTTTTTATAGCTTCATGCTGCTTCTCATGGCCAGTGGACTTCTCTTTCTGCTGCCTGGCCACAGTGACATCAGCTGGGGTTCTAAAGAGCGACTTCTCTAAAATATAGCTTCATTATTATTCCCTGCCCTCAAGTGTGGAATCTTTTGATGAGGCTTTCTTGCCAAATCTGTTTTCCACACTGATATCTTAGTCTCAAAATTTCTACTTGCCATGTCCAACCCTCCCCTCCCATCCCCCACGGACACACGCTAATAGAATTCATCAAAATTTGATTTTACATTTAACCAATAATTTATTAAAAATTGACACTGCCATAAACATCCAGCAATAGCCTGGGTTATAGTATTTACTTGTAAGACAGGAAGCCACAAATTGTTTTAAAAATTTAATTTAATATACAAAACTTAATGACATTATGAGTTAAACACTTAATAATAAACAGCTTCAATTTAGGTTAAAAATGCAAAATGTTTGTGGGGATTCAGTACATTTTTATAAAAATCCTTTATTTTTGTGTGTTCTAAACTAATTTTTTTTCAAACTAATGCTCCTTTTATTTTCATTTATATATTAATATTATTAATAAATATGAAGAATTTTATCCATTGAAATTTAACAATAAACTATACAAACATATAGTCTAAAAAAATAAATACATTGTAGTGTTTCAGCATTCATTCTAACAGAAATAAAGTTTTAAAAAAACATCTATTTTCAAATTTAAAAGCAGAAAACTCTAAAGACCGTGTAGATTCATATATATTATCATTGACATGGTAGTAAAGTGTTTTTGTTTGTTATGATAGTGATTGAGACCAAACAATATAAATGAGATCTTTTTAGCTACCAGTATGTGTTGCAGATTACTTTATAATTAAGGATGTATTAATCTATGATGAAATATGCCATCCACTTCAGAGATTGATTTTGGATATTAGCAAATATACACCAATTTTTTATGGTAGTTGAAATGAAATTTTAAATAATAATAAGATAAGTAATTTTGTAATAACGATTGTCAATACACCATCCCATAATTTTATTTAAAAAAAAGAAAAAACTATTCAATGCCTTGTGTGTAAATTAATATATTGCTTAAATCTTTGACACATAAAATTAGTATCAATTTAGTCGAGTCTCTTATTCCTCTGTCTTATTTTCTCTGCATTTGATTAAAAGAAAAAAAAGATTTTTTTGTTAACACATATTATACAACAATATATACATGAAATAAAAAAAGAATCTCGGTAAGAGAATACAATTATTTAAATTAAACAAAAGAGGGAAGTTTTATTTTCAATTACCTTAGAGTTGAGTTTAATATTATTAACTGTTAAATTAAACATAAAATTATTATTTTTTAAGACTTAGGAACATTCTATTTTTATATTTCCATAAATTTAAATTACTTCTTTTCATTTTTTTTTCTTTTATTGACACAGTTAAGGAGATTTTCTTAGACGTTCTTACATTATGATATTGCAATATTATTATTTAAAAAATCATTTTAAAATTAAAGCTAGGAGGGGAGCATAAGGTTTGAAAGACACAAAGATATACATTTTATTAACTCATTAATCTCAGACACATTGCACAACAGACAGCAGAAGCACACTATAATAGGAGAAATTAAAATTATCAGATTCATCCTTTTAATAGGATTTATTATATGGTCAAACTGATGCATAACGAATCACACTTTGGCTCAATAAGTCTAGCCATGGAGACACAGACTCATTAAGTCTATAAACACAAACCGATTTAATTATTCGGTCTACACACATGTACTCATTTAGTCTATAAACTAGCGCTGGTTAAGATTAATTCAAATTTAATCGTTAACTTTTGAAAAATGAACGATTAACTTCATGAATGAATAGTTAATTTTGATTAAAAAGCCAAGAATTTTAAACAGAACATCTCAAGGGAAGTAACAAAATCATTGACATTTTTTGTTTTATTGACTTATTTCCCCTGTCAAATATGTTTGTGCTGAAGGTGTTACATCAGCGATGTATTTGATCCCCTAAAAGCAAATTGTTTACTGCAGTGAACACAGTAAACTTGTTCACCATCTTCTACTTTGCCATCCACAGTTAGCTTAAAAACAATAGGTTATTCCAACTTTTTGTTCATATTTTTAGATTTAACTATGTGAAGCTGTCATTAGTCGCCATTTTTTGTTTAAATCTGCACGTCTATATAAATTAATTATAATAATACGTGGGAGAAGTTTGTACGTTAAAAAATATATAAATTATTATTATTAATAATTAGTTATTTGTTAATAAATTGAAAAAGATTTTCTTAAATTGTAATCTCATTTTTATCAATTAAACTTTTTTAAACAGATCTTCCATCCATCCCTGTTGCGCTACAGCCTATGTAGGGCTACTTCCACTCAGGCCTTATCAATGCCTTTCTTCTCTAATATTGACGCCCAATTGTTATAGATCTTTTTCTACATCATCCATCCATCTAAGCCTAGGTCTTCCCTTGAGTCGTTTTAATAGATATTTAATCTATAAAATATTTAAACGATTGATCGAGAAATTAATAGTTAATTTCCCCAGCCCTACCATAAAACTTAATAAAAGCAAACAGAATTTACACAAGCAGACTCATTTAGTCTAATAACACAAACAATTATTCAGTCTATACACATAGATTCATTTAGTCTATAAACAAAAACAGAATTATTCAGACTACACATAGACTCATTTAGTCTCGACACAGAATTCCGTCCACTCACACATTTTGACAAATCATTAAATTTTTCTATTAAAATAAATTGGCAAAGATGTCCTTGGTATTTGTTTAGCAATAACAGATGCTAAAGCAATGACAGATGCTAAAGCAATAACAGCTGCTAAACAAAATGACAAGCAGGGAAAAAAATGACAAGCAATCATCTCTGAACCCTGAGATACATATCAATATTTACACAATTTTTGTGCTATAAAAATTTTAGCCAGTTATTTTGTCCTTGGAATTATAAATTATTTAAGAAATTTAAGATAAATATTAGTTTATTTTTTTACTTCTGCATTAATTTAAATCTTCTATAGCAAAGTTTGGATTGTTAATACAACAACATAATTACATACCTTGAGTTTTCTATATTTTTTGTCTATAAATATTAAAAACTAGGAAGAATACAATTACTTTATATTTTTGGGTATAACAGCACAAATATCTTACAATTACAACCATTGGAATGTAAAGCAGTTAGTAAATATGATAATGTATGTATGACACCATCAATTTTTACTTAATACTACTAATAGCAAAACTATTAGTAATTGTATTTACTAGGCACACATAGTGCTGTGATATAAAGTATGTAAAATTAAAAATTTTAAATTGCTTTAACCTTAAGCTTTTTTTAAAAATAGAATTACAGGTAACATTATTTGAGTGAGTAGAAAATTATCTCTAAAAAATTTATATACAAATCGGGTGACATGAATGATCAAAACTTACAAACTCAATTTACAAACTTGATGATATAGCTTGAAAGAAACTCAAGCAATAAAATGAGAAAATTTGAAATTAAATATATGACTTGTTTAGAAAATGTTTATTTAAACAAAATTAAAAATGCAGGTCATTGCGATTCCAGCAGTGGTTAAATTAATAGAAGGATAAGTTAAATTATTTACCAAAATAAATAAAAATTCCATTTTTATCACTAACATTTTTAAGTCTTCTCTTTGGCAACCAAAAATAAAATACCACAATAAAGTCTAAGTAAGGTAGTTTATGCAAAGGTGATTTAGGAGGGGCAGGACCACTGCACACGTCTGCTGACTGCTACTAATTTATTGGATCTGAACCTACTGCGATGTAACCAGTTGATCTTTGACGTAATCTCCTGACTACGGTGAAGATACTTCCAAAAATAATAATCACAACGGGAATTCCCAATCCTGCTGAGATGATGATGATGACCATGGTTGAAATAGAATCTTCTGGAGGTTTCCCATAGCCTACAGCAGCAGACCTGGAAACAAGATAAGCAATATGGCTAAAATAGAAATGACCTGTGCATTCAATATATTTTCTTATGAAAACAAAATTTAATTCAACATATGTATAAATAGAATTACAATTTGCTTATTCTTTAACTACTTGAATTAACAGTAAAAATTATATTAAAATAAAAAAACCTGTAAAAAAACAAGTTTTTGACTATAAATCCTATATAAACAAGACATAACTATAAGGATGTTCATTATAATATTCAGGGCAAAACAATCCGACAATACAAAATTCTAGTTATGTCTCGTAAAACATATTTAATGTAATGCGCACAGATTGTGAATATATTTTTAAAAAGTGCTGTCATAATGCGCCCGTTATTGTGCTACAGGAAAGGTTGTTGAACATAATACGCACCACGACACTTTATCTAAAAAATTAACAGGATACATAGAGATAAATAAAATAATTTAAAAATTCAATAATTAAATTGCAGTACATTATGTCAATCTGAAATTTTGATACATCATTTTATGATCGGTATGAGTCTGCCTGCAAAATTTCAGCTCACTAGCTTACGAGGAAGTGGGTTAAAAATATATCCAATTTTTTTTTGGCAAGCAAGGGGTCAAACAGACACCACAAGTTAATATATGGGATTTAAAAACAGAAAACTTTTTGACAATATTCACAGAAACATTTGGTCTTACAATATTGCACATAACAGTTGTTGAAATAAGAATGTTTAAGTCTGTGTTCAATGACCAAAAGTGAAAAAGTGAAATAGAAATTTAACATTGATGATGAAATGTGTAAAAAAGTTTTCATTGATGCTATAGATTTTCTTTTATAACGTTACTTTCTATGTACTTTCTATGTGCTCCGTGTCAGTGACATAGGTACTTGAGTAGGTTTGTTTTGATCTACATTACATCTTAGCAGTAAAACTAGATCACTAAACTAAGTAAAGGACACTATGTATTTATCTCTACACTTGTATCCAAAGAAAAAATTCAGTGCAAAGCTGAGCAAGACTTTTTTCATTTTGCCACTTGTAAGCTTTATGGAAAATTTGAGTTGAAACAAAAAATGTGGCCGTGCAGCAAGTGTTCTGCAAATCCAAAAATACTTGCTAGGTAAACACAATGATGTTGAGTACTAATGACCCAAAAATAGGTAGACATAATGTTGAGTACTAATGACCCAAAAATAGGTAGACATGATGATGTTGAGTACTAATGACCCAAAAATAGTTAGACACGATGTTATTGAGTACTAATGACCCAAAAATAGGTAGACACGATGTTGAGTACTAATGACCCAAAAATAGGTAGACATGATGATGTTGAGTACTAATGATCCAAAAATAGGTAGACACGATGTTATTGAGTACTAATGACCCAAAAATAGGTAGACACGATGTTGAGTACTAATGACCCAAAAATAGGTAGACATGATGATGTTGAGTACTAATGATCCAAAAATACTTGCTAGGTAGACACAAAGATTTTGAGTACTAATGACCCAAAAATACTTGCTAGGTAGACACGATGATGTTGAGTACTACTGATCCAAAAATACTTGCTAGGTAGACACAAAGATGTTGAGTACTAATGATCCAAAAATACTTGCTAGGTAGACACAAAGATTTTGAGTACTAATGACCCATAAATACTTGCTAGGTAGACACAATGATGTTGAGTACTAATGACCCAAAAATGGGTAGACACAATGATGTTGAGTACTAATGACCAAAAAATAGGTAGACACAATGATGTTGAGTACTAATGACCCACAAATACTTGCTAGGTAGACACAATGATGTTGAGTACTAATGACCCAAAAATACTTGCTAGGTAGACACAATGATGTTGAGTACTAATGACCCAAAAATACTTGCTAGGTAGACACAATGATGTTGAGTAAAAATTATGAAGATGGCTTGAAATGATTTACCAAAGCTGAGACTTCCATGCCCACTTGTAACTATATGTGAAATCTGAGAAGTGATTGCTGAACAAAAAAACAACAACAGGATTTACTCTATGTGTGTCTTGGTGTTATCAGCCACTGGTACCTTTAAGAGCAAAAAATGTTTGCTTCCAAAGAATTGATCTATTTTCGTTAAGAAGAAGTGTGACCAATATTAAATAGTCGTATTAATTTTTTTAAATGACTGTACATTCAATAACAAGGAAGCTTACCATGCAGTGTAATTATTTTTGACATAGAATCCATCTTTGGGAAGACCAAATGAAATATTTGCAATTCGAATAATGACAGACTTGTCGTTCCACAGGGAGGAGTTAAATGCCCAAAGGACAGAGCTGTTGAGCTGTTCAGCTTGATTAGGTCGATCAGTCAAGTCCTGTAACTTGTAGTGGTTCACTTCTGTGGCAGTGTTACGTCCCCTGGACTTGCTTATATAAGCCACAGGCTTCCACTGGAAAAAGCCTGAAGTTTCTCGTGCTTGGGGGTTAGACAACCAGTCAGTTATCTGGGGAAAAACTAAAACTTCTGAAAACATCTAATTTCACAGTTGTCTGGGGAAAAACTAAAACTTCTGAGAACATTCTAATTTCACAGTTATCTGGGGAAAAACTAAAACTTCTGAGAACATCTAATTTCACAGTTGTCTGGGGAAAAACTAAAACTTCTGAGAACATCTAACTTGATAGTTATCTGGGGGAAAACTAAAATTTCTGAGAATTTCAAACTTCAATTTTATAATTTGATTCATATAAGCATTCTCTCAGGAGTTTGATAATTTAACAAAATTAGCATTTAAGTATTTAATTAGAATTCTTGTAGCAATATATTATACAGCAAATTTGAAAACTAACTGAAATATATTTTTGTATGATTAGCATTGCTATAAAATCAGTTTGAAAGTAGCAATGCTAAAGAAGTTAAGTAACTTTACTGAAGTATTTTAAAAGTATTTCTGTTTAATGTTTGCAGAAGTCAAAAAAGGCTGTAAGCATTAACAAATGATAAAGTTCTAAAAGATAAAGTGGATATAGAAAATATGACTGTAAATGTGTATTTCATACAAAGAGTGACTTATATAGTTTTCCATTGTCATATGAAGATAACCTAGAAATAGGCAATATACTCTAAACCACACTCACCTGAAATACACCTGGAGCATATTCATCATCAATAGATTTTGTCAGGTCCACATCCATTTCATTTTTGGATTTACTGATAACAGCGACTTCCAAAGCAAAACGTGAATTGTTAAATGAAGGAGTGTAGTTGGCTATGACAAAGTCAAACAATGTTTCATTTGGGTTGAACAACAATCTTGGTAGGTCTGAGCCTCTCCCATTCTCTCCTTTCACAGAAAACTGGAACATTTTCATATTAAACTTTAGACATGAGCAGTTTGAAACTGACTTTTAAATTAAATTTTCTATCAATGTAGCTAATTTGGGCATTGAATTATACAGGGGCTATGTAATGTTAAAATTTTATTTTCTTCATTTAAGATAAAATTTATATTTTCTTTTTTATAACTTCCTGAACAGTTTTAAAAATATTTATTTAAAAATTAAAATGCATTGGATGAAGGAATACTAACATAAGTCTTGTATTGAGATGATGTAACCAGTTTAGACTGAGAGGTTAAAGTCAAGTGTTGTAAGTTTTTTGTTCAAAGTTATGGTTTCATTTCAATATCACAATTTAGTTTGTCAGTTAATTGGATGTTTGTCAGTTAATTGGATGTTTATCGGTTAATTGGATGTTTGTCAGTTAATTGGATGTTTATCAGTTAATTGGATGTTTATCAGTTAATTGGATGTTTATCAGATAATTGGATGTTTATCAGATAATTGGATGTTTATCAGATAATTGGATGTTTATCAGTTAATTGGATGTTTGTCAGATAATTGGATGCTTGTCAGTTAATTGGATGTTTATCAGTTAATTGGATGTTTATCAGTTAATTGGATGTTTATCAGATAATTGGATGTTTATCAGATAATTGGATGTTTATCAGATAATTGGATGTTTATAAGATAATTGGATGTTTATCAGATAATTGGATGTTTATCAGTTAATTAAATATTTATCAGTTAATTGGATGTTTATCAGATAATTGGATGTGAAGATATTTATCCCTTTCTGACAGAATATCAGCCATCTAATCCCCACAAAAAAATCAGACTAGTAACGAACTTTAAAAAAAAGAACATACAGCAAAACTGATGCTGCCATTGCGGGTCTCATTTGTTTTAAGGTTGACATCAGATGTTGTGTTAAATACAAATGTATTCTCTTTGTCAACAACTGCAGGGTCCCATGTAAACAGACTGAAGTCTCTTATGTTCCAACTTGATGCATTCAGTTTCTTCTCACATTCTTCCAAATCTGCTGAGTCATCTTGATCATCATATTCCAGCAACTAGAGACGTATGTTGAAAAAAAGTTCAAGTTTGGTTTAGAATAATTAAAAAAAACAACAACAAAATGTCAGGCACCCAAAAAAATTTCAAGGGCTCTTAAAATTACATTTTACTTGATAAACCCCCAATGGTGCAGATGAAGTTTGAATTTAAACCCTTAAGCTGGCTTCTCTTATTCAGTAAAATAACTTGTTTACTTATAATATTGTATTATGTTTCACTTAAATATTGCAGTGCGGTGACATTCATCCATTTAGACAATAGTTTTTTTTAAGTGCAATAGTTTTAAACTGCCTCAGTTTTAAAGTTATATCTAATGTATTTAATACTGAAAAGGAACTTTTTTCTCAAAGCTAATTATAACAATGAATAATTTATTTTACCCTGGTAAAGGCCACGCCAAATATATAAACTTCTTCAATAGGAGATTTAAAGTTGATGGCATCAATTATGGACTCGTTCACTGCCATTAGTTTTGTCCAGTTAAAGGTTAAATCCGAATCTTGTTCTTTGGTATGAGCTATGATAATTGTTGGAACTCCAATGGTGCTAAAAACATAGTAAAGATTATCATGATTTTTGCTGGAAGCTTTAGCATAGACAATATTTGAGCCATTCTGCTTTGCCTTTTCACAGTCTTCTTTGTAATCATCACAATCAGGCCATGATATGACATTCACCTAAAGATTGACAATTTAAAAAATAAATAAAGTCAGTTGCCTCCTGTAGTTATCTGTACAAGTCTAATAAAATAAAATTCTAAGGCTTAGTTTTTTTTAAAATGATTTGTATTATGTATAAAAGTCAGCTATACATTAAAAACTAAACATGAAATCGGTAAAACCTGGGGTAATGGTGTGTGGGGAGAGTATCAATCACTCAAATTTGGATGTGTCTGCTAAAAATTTATCTTGCCATTAAAACAGATTTTGGCTGTCTCAGAAAATGCCAAAGTTATTAACAAGTTTCTGTTTTTTTATTTGTGCGTTGTCTTTATCAATTTTCCCTCTAAGATCTCTTGGTCTGTGTGCAAAAAGAGCACACAAAAATTAGAGTGCAGAGTTGCACGGCATCAACTTTTTGTACATAATTTTACAACCCACAAACACACATATCATTAACTCTTAAAGTCAGAAAGCGTCGTAATGTGTCTCTTCCCGCTATCCGTAAAGCGTCGTACTGCCTCCCTAGATACCACTCTCGTAAGAAATGAGATCTCGGAAAGTAAAAACTCTTCAATGCTTGAAAAATGATGTAGTCAACTTCCAGCAATTGCGGCTTTTGCCCAGGCTAGTGTTAGCACTTGATTTGCTATGTTTTTTGGTAGTTTTAAGTGTTTTTTTTTTCAAAGATACGTTTTTGCTATACTTTATTACTAAAATGATAGTATTAAACTACAGGTAAATATTGTTTTAAACTCAGTACGGTCTTTTGGATGTATGAAATAACCATTCTTAGCCTTAAAACTGAAGTCGGTATAACAATAATATTATAAATGGATTTTACACCAATTTTTTAATTTCATAACCGGTTGATCGTAATACAGGACTGAGGCGGAAGTTTATTGCAAACCCTTCTGCGACTTTAAGAGTTTAAATTTCCTGTGCTGTCATTCTAAATTGCTTTGATGCATTGGTCCGTGCAGCAACCATGGAGCTTAAAAGGAACATTGGGCATAATAAATAATTAAACAAATAGTTTTGAGGGTCATGATACGATTTATCACACTATCACTTGGCAACCAGCTGATGTACCATTCATTTTTAATTTCTGTGTCTTGCACTGAGCCTTTGCCTGGTACTCATGCCACCATTTCCCCTACTCGTCATGGTCACTTGTAACACTAAAACCTAAGACTGCCCAAAAGTTTAACATCAGCATTGTAACTTTGAGTTTTTTCTCATAGAAAAATTGAAAAGTGAAAGTGGCTAATAGAAAAAAATATTAAAGTCAAGTATAATTCAGGCTTGTGAATGAAATGTTAGAATGGAGTTGAGTGGAGAAAGTTTTTAAAAAATTATTCTGATTATTCTAACTTCCAAAAAAACAAATATAATGAAAATATATGCTTGATAGTTTCACCTTTTTTACCCATACTGTTTACTATTTTTTTTAACACACTGATTTCTTAAATTATCATTTACAGACGCTCCTTCTCTACAGAAGATGAATGCGCCCTATGCTGAATTTTTATTGAAACAAGACGCTCCTGTAGAGTATTAAATGTTGATAGTGTCAAATCAACTGTTGTGTGTTGGTTTTTCTGGTTTGATCTGGCAACCCAGTCCTTGCCCGATAGAAAGAACAATAATTTATATGTTTGTACTTGCATATCCACATAGGCCAAAAAGAGTTTAATAGTTAGTAGTTTACTGGCTACTGTTACGACTAGTCGAAAAAATATGCTATGTGCTTACAGTTATGTCTGAAGCTGTATTTTAATAACATATCTCATAATCAAATTTCATGATTGCTAGGTAAGATCAATTAATGAATTTTAAAGGTAAATGAAACTTGATTTGTGTCCATTTTAAAAAAAATATTTATAATTTTAAAAAACGTAATTCAACATGATCCTCTCACGATGAAGTGATAGGTGGATGGATGATTGATTGTTGTTAATACCTTGATATGTGGTTTGAATGACAATGCTGGAAATTCTGTTCAAATTTTTTTTAAAAACCTCTATGAGGGTGCTGGTAATTGCAATTTTTAAACTAATTCTTCTGAAAAGCCAAAACGTTGATTAAATATATTTTTAAAAATTTAGATTTAAGAATAAATTAACACACTCCTGACCTTTAAATAAATATAAAGCCATATTTATTAAAATCCTATCTTAGGCGTATTATATTATACAAAATGAACCTCAGATTTGAGAGAAGGACACAAACAGCAGCACAAAGTAATGAAAAAAAAGTGAGTAAACATGGAGACATGTGCACTGCGGTTGTTGTTACCTGCCCCCCACCCTTAACTACCGTCCCTTTGCAACAATAAACTGTGATTTTCTGACTCTAGGGTTAGTCGTGTTTGCAAAAAATGGGGAAAAGAAAAGGCAGAAAAAACATTTAATTGTTTCAAAATTGTTCCATCTGGGAATTAAACCCAGGACTTTCCGTGTGCAAGGCTGACATGATACCCACTACACTAGAAATCATATGTTATTCTGTGAAGGAACAACGCAAGAAGCATTATTGCCACAAACCCCCAACCCCCTTTTTTTTCTTTTCCTCCCACTCTGCTTGCCCACTGTGATCTTTTGACCCCAGCGGGGGTCATTCATCATGCTCATTTGCACTTGGTCATTTACATGAATTACATATAAAGACATGTGTATAAAGTAAATGAGCTATCCATAAATGACGTCAGACGTTGTCACAAAAACTAAGTTCAGTATAAAATATTAAGAAGAGTTTATTAGTTTATTAAGAATTAAGATATTATAGTATAGTTTTAAGTTATAGTATAGCATAGTCTATGGCGGATTAAGGAGGGGGGGCTGAGCGGGCTAAGGCCACGGGCCCCCGACGATTTGGGGCCCCCACACTTTTTATATTTTATAATACAAGTGTACAAATGTTTGCACGAACCCTTGAAAATATAAGTCTTAAGTGCCAGATTTTCCCAGCCAGGAGTAAAAAAATTCCCAAATTGGGCTAAAAATTCCGAAATGCATTAAAAATTAGGGGAAAAATCTCAAAAGTGGCAACTTCAATTAAATGCTTTCGCATTCATTTTAATGACTTTTGACTTCCAAATTTAAAAAATAATAAATATTTTTGCATTTTTAAGGGTACTTTAAATTTTTATTTAATATGTACGGTTTTTTTTAAACAACTTGGCTACAAAGCCAAAATATAGATTTAAACAAAATGAGGGGTGGGACTGCAATCAGGCTTATACAAAATTAAATGGAAAAGACGTAAACAAGGTAAGGGTTAGCCTGACCGGACTTAACAAAACAGCCAACGTTTCGGCAAAGAGCCTTTATCAACGAACATACAGGACACAAACAAAACGAAAATCAAAAAAAAAAATAAAAAAAGAAGGAACTTAGCTGCGGTGAAATCCAAAGTATCCAAAAATAGATTATACTTTTAAATTTTAACATCATGAAGTTTAAAAAAGTTATTTGGATACTCTTGTAATTTAAATTTGTCTGTGATTGATAAAAATATATATTTAAAAATGAATGTTTTGAAATTTATTAATAATGAATCAATCATACATGGTTACATAGATTGTTATATGTTTACATATTATTAATTATTTGGTCCTTTATATGTAACAAACATTTAATGATGATTCGGGCTCAGACTAATTAATTATATTATTTAATAGTAATACATTTACACAATCTGACTGTAATCTGTCTGCAGTCTACTGTCAGTGACAATGTTGGGAAAAACCTAGCAAAAACGTCAGGAAAAAAAACTAGATCCGAAATAAAAAACCTAGACACGCTAAAAATAAACAAATTTGACCTCAAAGAGCCTCGCACCAACACAAAAAAAGTATTTCTTATTTGAAAATGAGCATGTTTCAAATTATTTTATTTTATTTTCATCGAAGAATTTTTTCTTTTCACATTCAATTTTTAACACACCGGCGAATATTTTAAACAGTTATTTCTTCGTGTTCGTTTCTTTTTTCATTATTAAAATATTTAGTTACAGTCTTATATTAGCTGTTAGCAATCATATTTTAAGGGACGCTGTCTGGATAGGGCCCCCGTTTGATTGCAGCCAGGGGCCCCGTGAAGTCTTAATCCGCCCCTGTGCATAGTGACAAGGGCTGACAATTTTGTTGAAAAATGCTGCCCGGGTACCTGTCCAAATTTCAAACGGGTACCCGGGTTACCCGTTTGAAACATCGCATAATTTTCTCCGTCATGACCGCTATGCAATGCAACCCAGCCATCTTCCATGCACCTCATTTCACACAGTAGTCACATGGTCGACGTCAATGTGATGTCACATCTCTAAAACACACACACACCCTTCGTCACAAATGTGTGACCAGCTCCTCCCCTAGGGGCAAATTGTCATTTATGGATGGCCTCTTACCCATCTAAGACTGTTACTGTTAGTGACTAATTCATTGACTTTTTAAAAATGACAAATTTGGGTGTATTATTTTAAAATTATCTTGTACAAGTCACACGTGGTAACGAACACGTAAAACACAATCGAATGGAGGAAGGAGAGGGGGTAGATAAACAACGTCTGCAATTGGAAATCCTATGTCGGCGTATGTCAAAGTAACTTTAATGTCAAAGCAGGGATGTTTTAACTCTTAAAGTCGCAAAGCGTCGTAATGCGTCTCTTCCCGCTATCCCTAAAGCGTCGTAATGCGTCCCTAGATACAAATCTCGTTAGAAATGAGATCTCTGCAAGTAAAAACTCTTCAATGCTAGAAAAACGGTGTATTTGACTTCCGGCAATGGCGGCCATTGCCGGCACTAGTGTTATCGCTCGATTTGAGATGTTTTTCGGTAGTTTTAACGGTTATTTTTTCGAAGATACGTTTTTGTTATACTTTATTACTAAAGTAATAGTACTAAGCTACAGGTAAATATTGTTTCAAACTCAGTACGGTCTTTTGGATGCGTAAAATAGCCATTCTTAGCCTTAAAAATGAAGTCAGTATGACAATAATATTATAAATGGATTTTACGCAATTTTTTAAATTGCACAACCGGTTGATCGTAATACGGGAAATCCTTACGGGACTGAGGCGGAAGTTTATTGAAAACCTTATGGGGCTTTAAGAGTTAATTTACATAACCAAACATGGCCCCATTTATCTCTATGCAGTCCCTTCACATGGCCAACGACTTACCCATTTGAAACTGTTAGTGACTAATTAATTTATTAACTTTAAATACTGACAAACTTGTACGCATTATTAACATCAGTTTTTCCAGGTCAACACATGTTAATGAACACAAGAAACACAAGCGAATGTAAGAGGTGTGGGTTATATAAGTGAAGGGAGGAGAGGCAGTAGATAAACAACATTAGCTAGTATAAATCGGCGTATTTCAAAGGAAAGTTAATGTCAAAGAAGGAATTTTAAAAAATTAGAAACAGCCGCTTTGATCTCTAAACATCATTATTTTTGGCAGAGGACTTTTGTTTTCCTTATATGATTCTTTTAAAGTGCAAAAACCTTTTTGTGTTTGCAATTTCTGTTTATTTCTTGAGAGAAAAAATAAGTATCAAAATAGATTTCCCGTTGACAGATATTTCTAGATTTACTTCACAGCACATATTACAAACTTTTTCATTTGATAAATTATTTCGCGAAACACAATGTTTAAACAAAAATAATTTATAAAATAATAAGAAGCCGAATGGGAGAGAAGTTTGGACTCCGTTAATACAGATATTTAAGTTACATTTTCACGGGTAACCGAACTGATTTTTACTACCCGGGTAATCACAGGGCACGGGTACCCGGGTCCTGGGTACCCGTTGACAGGCCTAACTAATAGCAACTCAGTTGTTTTTAAAATTTAAGGCTAATTATCGTTGTACAGATTCAAGATGGTGGCCAGAAAGTTGGTCGCATCCAGGACTGTACGGTTGCTATGTTGTAGTTACCTCCCTTTGTTGTTCTATTTCCTCGGTCGTCTCCCTCACCAGGGGAGGGGTCTAAGGGGAGGGGGAACGCCTCCCCTTTAAAATTTGAAATAAATAATAAAATAACAACGGGGTGCGCTTTGGGGAGGGTACTCCCTCCCCAAAATAAATAAAAGAAATGGGGGAGGGGTTTAAGGGGAGGGGGAACGCCTCCCCTTATAATTATTAGATACAAATCATCGAATACGAAACTGCGGACATAGCGAGTGATGCAATAATCAATAAGTGCGCAAATTTGAAGGCTCACTCTTTTTCCAATTTGCCACCGTAGCGGAAACATCGCATTGGAAATTTATTTGTGATTTTCTAAATGGAAGAAGCTGATTTAAGTGTTTTTCTAGTGATATTTTCGAAGGATATAAATTGAGAATTATTTATAACGTGTATTTTTTGTGATTTTCTTCCATTAACTGGCCCATTTCATTTTCAGCATTTTCCCCTTGGTTGGGACTTTTGATCCACCCACCATCTTTGTGACTTGCATAGCAACCAAAGATGGCGGCTGGAAAAGACCTTATTTTTCCCTGATCCGTACAACGATGGATAATTTTAATTTTACCAAATTTAAGTGTCTACTGCTATAACTTGTCGTAAAAATACGAAATAATTTTATTGCTATCACTCCTAATGTTAAGACCAGTAGTAACACTAGCAAAATCCTTCAATTAATACTAAAGCATTAACAACAGTGACAGAGGTTTTTGGATTTTTGGTGAAATCGTGAAAGTAGTGAAACCTACTGCCTACAATTAAATTGATAGCATTTTCATTTAATAATTATAAAAAAATACTAAAAATAATGCCATTTAACCGTAAACTAATCATCTCTCATCACATTTATTTATAAAATTCGTATGACTTTTACCGTTCGATGAGTTACATCACAAACAGCTATGATAAATAGCAACGAAAATATTGTAAGACGTCTCAGCAATTGGTCCGCCATCTTTCTCAAATCATATGACTTGATCATGTGACATTGGTGACTAACTAAAATAAAAACAACACAACAAAAATAAACATCAAAGATAATTTTTAAAAAAATATCTTGCATTATTATAAGTTGAATATATTTTTTATCATTTTTAAAAACCAATAATTAAGTGGAGTAATTATATTTCATAAGTACGCCACGATGTCTTCGCCTCCACCCCACCCCACTCCCGCTTAGTACGTCACACTTTCGATCAAAATTATTTCATTAACAAAATAATTAAAATTTAATATAAAACACGTGTCGTCACGCATGGACGACCCCCCCCCTCGTAAAGTACGTCACACTTTCGAACAAAGTGTTGTTTTGTAATTAACAAAATAATTAAAATTTAATATAGGCTAAATCACAGTGACGTCACACATGGTCGGACCACCTCATCCTGTCACACTTTCGTACACCCCTCCCCCCTTTTCTGGATACTAGCGTACTTTATGGACGGCACTCACTTAAAATTCCATTTTGTATAGAAATTCTTTTTATTAATTTTTTTTTTTTACAACCGCGCCTGATGACGAAGCGAAAATAACTGTACTTTGTCAATTTCAAACATAAGCCAATCGAATGATCTGGCCGGGGGGAGGGGGGGCATATTCCTCGTTGTTATTTTTCATGTAAAAATGAAAGAAAAAAAAAAGAAAAAAAAAGTTTTAAAAAAAGTATAATAAAATATAAGGCTGCAGAAATTAACGATTAATTTCTCAATATATCGTTACACTGACTTATACCGTTTAAAAATTTTAATCGTATAAAATTATTTTAATGTATTGAAATTTGATTAAAATTTATGAAAATATTTATATTTTAAAATCAATTTATAATAATTATAAATAATCATTTATTTTATTTTTGTACATTCAAACTTTTCCCACATATCATAATTGATTTATTTAGACATGCAAACGTAAACAAACATGGCGACGAATGACAGGGGAAATAACTCATTAAAACAAAAAAAGTGTCAATTACCTGTTTTTGTTTTTTGCCTTGAAGTTCTTAATTCTTAGTTAATCGATTAATTTTTACAGATTAATCGAACAATTTTTAAAATATCCTTACAGCCCTAAAAAATATAAGATAAGCCAATGTATAAATTAATAAAAGACAAGAAAAAAAGATTTTAAAACACGTGAACGTTTCTGATGTCAAAACCTCAAACGCCATAATGCATTAAAAGTCTTATTAGTCTAATGCATCTGGACTGAAAAATAGAGGGGAAGAAGTAGTTTCAGAACATTACACGAATGTGCTGGTACCTACAGCAGATTCAAGTTTGTCCTCCTCTCATCTTGAGACGAAGATTGGTGTAATTGTTGAATTCCAATAAAAACCAATACAATTTATAACATACATGAACTTAATTGATGTTAAACTAAGTGCCCATACATACAGATGAAAATTAGCGATTACTATAAGTACGGTTAGTCTGAATGAGTGTCCAACAGATAAACTACTCTAAATTAGGCAAGGACCTATCACCAAAATAAAGATGAGATTGGTGACACTAGAACGATTTAAACGTAAATAAACTATTGAACTTTAAAAATATTTTTTGGTTTACTTAAATGGCTTTTTCTTCCAAAGCACCATTTAAATTTTAATGTTTTTTTTTTTTTTTTGAGGCGAGAAAAAATAATGAACGAAATAGCTTAGCTAACGGAAAAACTAGCATAAAATAAACACTAAAGACTAAAGAAGCCACCCACGAACAAGTATTCACTTTCTAAGGTTTTTTTTTTAAATTAGAAGGGGTCAGAAATCGGATAAAAAAGAAAAGAATAGGTTATATTTAAAAAATCAATACGTTGTTTTAAATTAAAAGGAAACAAAACAAATTTTCAAAAGTTTTTGCTAGAATATTTGGCATTATATCAATGCGAATTAGAATTAATTAGGCTTTTTCGATCATAGAAAGGAAAACAATAGTGCAAATATAGGCAATATTAATATTCTAGAACTCTTGCATCCTCTAGCAAAGTAAGATCCAGTGCCTTGTGTCACAAGCGTCCCTAAAACTTATATTTTTAACTGCTTGCTCCTAGATTCATACACAATACCGTTACACAGAAACGAAGGCACTGCTAGAAAGACAACAAACTTTAATGGAGTCTCTTTCTTTCAACGACAACGAACACACCAAAACAATTCTCTCCATTTCTACACATCTATCAATGACGTCAACCACACAATCACTTTGCACGCTTTCGCACCATTAACTTTTAATACCACAAAAGCAAACATCAAACATACCACCGTGCGCAACTCACAACAACAAGTTACAAGGGCAAATTGGTGACATATGCCCCCCTTTCCAGAAATTTTTCGAGGTCGACAAATTTCCATAATCTCAAATGACCAGTTTTCAACTTTACTCATTACCATGATTATTTCATAACATATTCTATGGACATATACTTTCAAATATCCCTGAACACTACTACCATTTCCTCTTTAATACAATAACTATTAATATTGCTCTCCAATATATCGACAAAGCATTTACCTAAAAATCAGTAAACATTTCAAACCCAATAATTTTATGACTTATAACAACTCAAAATATTATATTAACAGAGTAATCACACAAAAATCAACATGAACGTAATATTAATATTCTTTAGAGCCAGTCTCAATACATAGAACTTAAATTAATCCAGGGATGACTGTGCCTTGTAAGAACGTGACTCTCAACAGGAACAGGCACTATTCTCAGAACCCTTGCCAGCGCAAAACGAGCCGTTTTAAAGTACTTCAGGATGGTCACGCTAAACATGCACAGGGCTGTTGCAGTTACGACGAGCACTTGAATCAATGCCCCTTACACAGTCTATGGCAAAATGACCAGGTCTGTTACATTTGTAGCATTTATTATCACCGGCTCCTCTCTTATTTCTAAAGCCCATGCGAGTACCACCACGATGTCGCCCGCTAAAGCTTCCCGCACCACCGAATTGTCCGCTGCGACAGTCTCTGGCCCAATGACCGGGCCTACCACACTTGTAACAATCTCCTCCACTCATGCTGACGTTTCTTCTCCTCCGATTTTCACACCCACAATTCACCTTCCCCTCACCACACTCTCTGTCGGCAGACCATCGATGTGGCCCACTGCTTCGAACAAGTCTATTTCCAGCCGAGCGAATGGGCCCGATTCCTTCCCTGTAACAATCTCTGGCGATACTACTTTGGGCAGTAGGACATTCTCTTTTTCTTTGAGCTCGCGTTGTCACTATCGCCACCCTGTCCATGTTTTCATCGGTCCTTGCTCCACACACATTACCCACAATCAAGTCCACTATAGAATTCTCCACACATACCGCCTCCACCCTTCCACTCAGGTATGGTGTCTTTATGTTTATCATCGCCTTTTCTCCTCTGATAACCCTGGTATCTAACATTCTGATCATCTCTATCTCGCCAGTTAATTGGTCATCTCTCACATACTTTCTTTTGACCACCACTACTTCACTTCCTGTATCTCTCAATACTTCAACTTTATTTGATCCTACGAACCCTCCTAC
>MUZC01004781.1:71697-87754 GCA_002072015.1 Radix auricularia
TATTTGAATAAATGAGTGTATACGTAGCCTCAGTGAATTGATTTAAATTTTATTTTAAACAAAACTTTTAATTTCAATAAATACTTTATCAAAATGAGATATAATTTAAATAACCTTCATCTTTTCTATTCTGTTTTAAATCTTCCTTTTAATTCATTTTATATATTATGGAGCTAAGACAAATTAAATGTTATTTATAATTTTTTGTTGATACAATTTTATTTCACTCACCAGCTGTTTGTATATGAATAAGTGCATATGTATGTAGCATATACTAATCTGCGTCATTAATTGCTTTTAAATTTTATTTCAATCAAAATTTATAATTTTCATTAAATACTTCATCAAAATGTTGCTATTGTTTTAGGTTTAATTTTTTCTCTCTGCATTTATGTAGTTTTTTACTTGGGGTCCTTGGATAAGTTTAGAAAATGAAAAAGGGGTCTATGTGTCAAAAAGTTGAGAACCACTGTGTTAGTGTTACGGTTGGACCAGAATAGCTTTGTTGTGAAGTCGCTGTTTTGATACAGTCGCTGTTTTGATACAGTCGCTGTTTTGATACAGTCGCTGTTTTGAAGTCGCTGTTTTGACTGTTGCTGTTTTGACACAGTCGCTGTTTTGAAGTCGCTGTTATGACTGTCGCTGTTTTGACTGTCGCTGTTTTGAACCCGTGCCCTTTCTTTTGACCACCACTACTTCACTTCCTGTATCTCTCAATACTTCAACTTTATTTGATCCTACGAACCCTCCTACAATCACCAACTTTCTTGCTCCAGTTTCTTTGTAGTCACCACCTCTTGGTAAATTTTCCTCTCTGGCATCCACGGGTTGGCCAACATTTTCTCCTCCAACAGATGCGCTTAGGCTCTTATCCCACAGGCGTTTGCCCTTTGACTGTTTGCGCTCAATAACACGCGTCGTCGCCACTCTCTTTGCACTCATATTGCCGCCCTCCCTTGTATTGGGACAATATCGTGCTATGTGTCCAGCCTTGTGACACAAGAAGCAATTCACGTCTGATCCTGAACGTCCTTCAGCCACATTTTGCCTTGCATAAGAGCCATGAGCAAAGCTTCTCTTCCTTGCCTCCAGGAATAATTCTGCAACTCGAGCACTTTCCTCCAGGCTGTCAACACTTCGCTCTTTTAAATGTATAGACAGATCCCCAGGACACACATCCATGAATTGTTCTTTCATAATGAGGTCTATAAGACCGTCAAATGTTCTGTCTATTCCCGATAGGCTAATCCATTTCCACAAATAGCCCTTTATTCTTCCTATAAAGATGGATGGTGACTCATCTGCCTGAGGCCTGCTCTTTCTAAATAGATCTCGATACCTCTCCTCTGTGAGATTGTACCTTTTTAGGAGCACTTCTTTCACCTTTACATACACCAATGCGTCCTCATAAGGCATTCTGGAGTACGCCTCCAAGGCTCGACCCGACAAAAGCGCACCCAATGACAGCGCCCAGTCGCTTTCCGGCCATTTACTGTTTCTAGCGAAAGTTTCAAACCTTGTAGTGTATCCATCAAGCTGATCAACACCATCCATAAATGGTGGAAGCTTGGGCTGCTTGGGCCTGTTATCTGTCACATTCGTATTCCCTCCATTGGCAGCCTCCAATCTCTTGACCTCTAGCATGGCTGCTCTCTCGGCCGCCCTATCCGCCATTTCTCTCTCGGCCGCCTTATCCGCCATTTCTCTCTCGGCCGCCTTATCTGCCCTCTCAGCCGCCTCTCTCTCGGCCGCCCTATCCGCCATCTCTCTCTCGGCCGCCCTATTCGCCATCTCTCTCTCGGCCGCCCTATCTGCCATCTCTCTCTCGGCCGCCCTATCCGCCATCTCTCTCTCGGCCGCCCTATCCGCCATCTCTCTCGCTCGTTGTACCTCTCTCTCTATATGCACTCTCTCCTTTCTTCACCTCTCAGTTGAAGGGCATCCACCAGTGCTAATATCTCCTCCAGAGTATTGACTGGCATTCTCGTTGTTTCAGCAGTGTCTATGTATTCCGTGTAATCCCGGACTGAGCCCCCAGAAATGTCACAAGCGTCCCTAAAACTTATATTTTTAACTGCTTGCTCCTAGATTCATACACAATACCGTTACACAGAAACAAAGGCACTGCTAGAAAGACAACAAACTTTAATGGAGTCTCCTTCTTTCAACGACAACGAACACACCAAAACAATTCTCTCCATTTCTACACATCTATCAATGACGTCAACCACACAATCACTTTGCACGCTTTCGCACCATTAACTTTTAATACCACAAAAGCAAACATCAAACATACCACCGTGCGCAACTCACAACAACAAGTTACAAGGGCAAATTGGTCATCTGTGACACCTTGGGAACACCACGTTAAAAGGGATTTAACAAAGGAAGGAGAAAAAAACTTTAAAAAATGTGTTACCTCAATTTGAAAATGAGGTCATTGCAGTTTTAGGGGATACAATTCTCCAAAAATCATCTTTCAGGTACATGAGACCAAATATTAAACCAATTCCAATGTAATCGGTATCTCTCCAAATATTTCACATGAGAAGGAAACAAGTTCAGATGTGCGACGTGTTTTAGATCGAAAATCAGAAAATAGACGTTATAAAATATTTCAAAGATTTCTTGAACTTGAACTATCCCTTAACCCGACGCTGGGTCATTGGGGCACCATTTTGAGCTGCGCACTAACTCATGTCAAGTGTCACGATTCTGAGCTGCCTTCTGGGAATCGCTAAATGAATGGCCGGTACACTCTTTGATGTTGTCCTCCCAAATCTTCCTTGGTCTGCCTCTTTTCCTTCTTACCTGGACTGTGCCTTGCAATATCGTCTTTGAGAGACCTCCAGATCTTGACACGTGTCCGTACCATCGTAGTTTCCTCTTTTTAATTGAGGTGAGAAGGTCCTCGTAAGGGCCAATGACAGTACTTATTTTGTCGCGGACCGCTTCGTTCGTGATGTGCGCCATGTAGGAGATGTTTAATACCTTTCGAAAACATCTCATCTCAAGCAGCTTTGCAAGTAATTCTTTTAGTTCGTCCTCGCTGCCAGCTAGGCCGTCTATGTCATCGGCGAAGCGTAAGTTAGTTATGATCCTTCCTCCAATGCTGACCGTTCCGACATGGTCTTCGAGCACATCAGTCATAATTCTTTCTAGGAAGAGGTTGAAGAGGATGGGGGAGAGTAAACACCCTTGTCTGACACCAACAGTGGTCTTGAACCAATCAAACACCAAAGAAATATATTATCGTCGTCCAAGGTGACTGGAATGCGAAGATTGGAGTAGATGTATAATGTACCAACTGGGCAGATACTTGCGGATACTCTTGCAATGACCTGACCAACGATAGAGGGCTTCGACTCCTCGAATTCGCACGATACAACAACCTCCTTCTAGCTAACACAATTGGTCACCATAAAAAATCCAGAATATGGACTTGGCACAGACCAGGCGGGGAACATAGTAACCAAATAGACTACATACTGGTCAAAAGACGATTTAAATCATGCATTAAAGCAGCTAATACTAGAAGCTTCCCTGGAGCGGATATCGGCAGCGACCATAACCTGGTGCTGATGACTTTCCATCTACACCTGAAAAGGATAGCAAAACAAAGCAATACACGATTACGCTTCGACCTTGAAAAATTGAAAGATCCGGTAATCGCAGAGGCGTTCAGGGCAAAAATTGGAGGGAAATTTGCTCCACTGACCACACTTTGTGAATCGGAAAAGGATATGGACATAGATCTAATCACTGATACCTTCAATACCACAATTATTGAGACAGCAAACGATATAGTTGGCAAAAAACATGCCATAAAAAAACCATGGGTCTCCACTTATATCCTAGAGATGTGCGATGAAAGAAGAAAACTTAAGAACGTAAAGAATACTGCAGAAGGAGCAATCAAATACAGAACAATCAACAAAAAGATCAGGAAAGAAATGAAAAAAGCAAAAACAAACTGGATAGAACAACAATGCTCAGACATCGATGATAATCTACAGAGAAACAACTCAAAAAAGGCTTACAAGATTGTCAAAGATCTGACATCCACCAAGCAAGGTCGCATCTCAACAATTCAAGATAAATCTGAGAAATGTATAACAGAAGAACAAGAAATAATAAAAAGATGGACCGAATACTGTTTTGAGCTATACAATGAAGACTCAAAGGGCGACGAATCAGTGCTCAATTGCCCAACGTCATCTAACATGGACATGCATTACATTCTCCGTGATGAGGTGGAGCTTGCTGTGCGAAAGCTGAAAAAGGGGAAATCGGCTGGAGCAGACAAAATCCCAGGTGAACTGATTCAAGCAGGAGGTGACCCAGTAATAAACATTCTAACTAGCATGTGCAACAAGATCTGGCAGACAGGAGAATGGCCAACACCCTGGACTCAATCGCTGGTTATAACGCTCCCAAAAGAAGGGTAATCTACAATTTTGTCAGAACTACCGCACAATTAGCCTGATCAGTCACCCCAGCAAAGTCATGCTCATGGTAATACTAAACAGACTAAAACCACAAGCAGAGCAGATCATTGCAGAAGAGCAAGCAGGCTTCAGGGCAGGAAGGAGCACAACAGAGCAGATCTTCAACTTGCGACTGCTCTGTGAAAAACATCTGCAACACCAGAGGGACCTCTTTCATGTCTTCATAGACTTCAAAAAGGCGTTTGACAGAGTGTGGCATGCAGCACTGTGGGCAACCATGCACAGGTACAATATTAACGCCAACCTCATTACTGTGATCAAGAACCTATACAACAGAGCATCCAGCGCAGTACTCAAAGATTTCACTGACACAAAAAGAGAATCTGTTTCGACATTTTAGAAATAATTTTTAAAAAGTTTAAATATGTTAAAAAATATAATGGTCTGCAGACGCCGAAAGTGGATGCCCCTAAATAGGGTCGTCACTGACGGTAAACTTGCCGCACGAAAATTGAGAAAATTACTTGGCCACGGGTGAGAAGGAAAAGGGCATCACTTCCCAAGCCTTTTTTCGTTTACGTTCTTTACAATTCGGTTGGTTTTGAAGTCGTAGTGCATGCTGGTGCGCAGCTACTGTTCGTCTACTGCGAGCACACGACACGAACAGACTCATTCAATTTTTTTCCCGCGTTTCCACTTTCATGTGGGCAAGAAAAAAAAAGTTATTACTTAGAAAAGGATGAATGATATTGTGAACCAAATTATGTCCGCATCCATGTGGTCAACTTAGAGAAAATTTGTTAGTACCTCTTCATGGGTGGACAATATTCAGGATTTAAGAAAGACCAAAAGAAATAAATCTAAATTTAAAGTTTGCACTTTTATCAATCAGTTCTTTAAACTTTCATTGTTTACATGCTGCTCCAACTTGATTTGTCCAAGTTTGTTAAGCTTTTTATGATCAACATTTTTGCCCTGCCTAATATAATATCCTTACTTTGAAAATTGTTTAAAACTTTAGTAAGTAATCCCAGCTGTGGGCTGTGAGAGAAGCTTCAATTAAGTCAATAAAATATAAACTACGATCAATAATGACTACACCAAGGTGGAATAATCTAGATCTATTTTCGCTATTGAACATAGCATGGCTGACAACATTCATACATTAATTATCAATTGTTGACTTTGTTATAGTCAATTGTGCATCGTGCTGTTAGCCTTTTTTCAAGCTCAAAACATTTCAAGGTAGATGTCATATGTCCATTTGATTCCTCGTGATCAGACAGTTTCACACTGTCATTTTTTTTTAAAGGCACAAATCCCGCAATATCCCAAAACAGACAAAGTGTTGCAAAAACGCTTGCAACATAAGCAAAACATTTTGTTATTAACTGCTAAATGTAGAAGCATTTTTTGGTTGACGGGAGGGAGTCCTTAAATCGAAATGGTCCTTAAATAGCAAGTTAAAGCCGAAAAATGGCTTTTAAAAATTAAAATGCTCTCCTGAATCCATAATTGCTTTTTATGCTCTAGGAAAAATAGTTTTTGAATTAGGATTTTAGGTGATAATAATATTTTATCGTATTATACTATATTTTTAAAATTATTTTTATTAAAAAACGAAACAAACAAATATAAAGTTTTCTCTTGTTATAAAAATCAGTAAGTATTGCGTAATAGTAGTAAATTTGAAATACTTTTTTAAAAAACCTTTCGTCATAGCGTAGGGCCCTGAAAAACGCGGGCCCAAGGCGGTTTCCCTAAGGAAATGCACAGAGAGGTCTAAGAAACAGGAACTTTTGAAGCTCTTTCTGGCGATAGCTTGGGACTAGAGAGTATTCTCAGGGTTATGAAAAGAATGCGCCTTACACTGCCAAACTGAGAACTTGAAATGATCGCTGTCTGTGACGTAAGTTCTGCCATCGAGACTTTCTTTACGTCATTCTGGTTCATGAGGAAAAATTGAGAAGCTCGTAGCAAGTCGTAGGGAAGGTGAAACAGCAGTGGATTGAATGTGGCAGTGCAGTGGATTGAAGGTGGTAGTGCAGTGGATTGAATGTGGCAGTGCAGTGGATTGAAAGTGGCAATGCAGTGCATTGAAGGTGGCCATGCATGGAATTGAAGGTGGCAGTGCAGTGGATTGAAGGTGGAAGTGCAGTGGGTTGAAGGTGGAAGTGCAGTGGATTGAAGGTGGCAGTGCAGTTGATTGAAGGTGGCAGTGCAGTGGATTGAAGGTGGAAGTACCGTGGATTGCAAGTCAATTGAACGTGAATGGTAAAGTACAAAGAACTCTTTAAGGAAAAAACCTAGGACTGCTTAACCCCAACCAGCCAGCAGCCATACCTTGGGGTCAAAAACTGCCATTAGCTGACCACCTAAGAAAAATGTTGTACAAAGTACGAGACTAAAACACGCTGCCAGAGGTGTCCTCGGAGTAAAGTTGTGTCCATTAAATATGGCAAGTCTTATCATATAGGATGTATGATACATGTTTTATGGCTTAAATATGGCAAGTCTTATTATTGTATGTATGATACATGTTTTATGGCTTAAATATGGCAAGTCTTATCATTGTATGTATGATACATGTTTTATGGCTAAAATATGGCAAGTCTTATCATTGTATGTATGATACATGTTTTATGACTTAAATATGGCAAATCTTATCATATAGGATATATGATACATGATTTATGACTTGAAAAGTGCAAGTCTTATCATTGGAGTCTATTGGATTTCTTTGGATTTCACCGCAGCTAAGCTTTTATTATTTATTTTTATATTCGTTTTATTTGTGTATTGTATGTCCGTTGAAAAAGACTCTTTGCCGAAACGTTCGCTGTTTTGTTACGTTCTGTCAGGCTAACCCTTACCCTTTTTTTCGTCTTTTCCATTTACTATATTTAAATAGGCTAAACATATTCCAATGGGGCCCCTATGCTCATGGGCCCCGGGTAAATGCCCAAAGGGCCTATGTGTTAAGACGGCCCTGAGTCTGTGACGTAGGACTATCAGCAAAAGTCTATACGTCTTTTCTCCCCGTATTTTTCTTTTAACCCCCCCCCTCCAGACCAGCTCCCTTCCCACATACACACACACAATCTTCAAATTGGGTATATTTATGTTAGAGCTGCGCATCTCTGTTATTCAAATCATATTAGCACGTCTAAGCATGTCTGAGATAAATCAAGTTTAATCCTCTGCACTGACATAGAAAATAACTGTAGAGGGTCTAAAAAAAGGTCTTCGTTATCAAGGTACGCGGAGCCTTTTTGCCTTTAGTTGTTTTAAACGAAACAAAATCAACAGTGAATATTCAAACATTAGTAATAAAATTTGAGATATAACACGGTAAAACAAGAATTAAATATACACAACTGAAAAATGTATTTCGATTCATGTTCCTATAGCCTTTCTAATTTCTATTTTAAATGCATCTAATTGGCGAATCACTATGTTTATTCCAGATGAGGTCCCGATTGAAAAATGTTTGGGAATCTTTATTTGAGAAGACCTTGAAGTTCTTTCAATTACTTTGTTAAAAGTGAAGACAACGAATTTACTGTGAATTAAAATAAAAATGTCGGATTGTATAAGTATAAGTGCTCTCAATGGGACTTATCTTTGTGTGATTATATGCAGCTATTGGAGGTCTCAAATAGTTTGGTGTTATTTTATGTTCATAATGTGAACTCTGTAACACCTTTGTTGGAGTAAGTTTACTGCTAGTAATGTGAACTTTGTAAAATTTGATGGCTGTAACTTTGTTATTAAAATCCTAACTGTCGATAAAGTGGTATTTTTAACGCCTGGGCTGAAATAAATTTACTGACATAATGACTTTGTAAATCTTTTGTTGGAGTAAATGAGTAATGTTACTGCTTTAACAATGTATATTTTGTAACACTAGGTTTGAATAACTTCACTGCGCCTTGATAAAGTGGACTTGGTAGCACTTCTTCTTCTTCTTCTTTTTTTAAATGAAGACTTAGATAAACATGGAAAAGAGACATATAATATATCATATCATTCAAAAACTTATTGAGTAAACTTGAATGTTTGAGTTTTTTGTCCCATTAAGGAAGGCCATGGTTCTCTACCACTATCTAAACTTTGGAGTTTGAGCCACTGGATGATTTTGAGCATTACTTAAAAGGACTTATTCAGTTTTCTTGTCCGTGTTCATCTATTCACTCTAACGCCACCATGGCCAATAACGATTACAAGGTAGAAGCTGTGATACAAAATTGTTTCCAGTCTATTGGTGAGGCCCCTCATTGGGAGGAGCCGACTCAGAGTCTGTTGTGTGTAGATATCTTCAAAGGTGGGATTCTACGCTGGCAAAGAGAAACGGGACAAATAGCACAGATTAACGTGGGTATGCTACATATTTATTATAGAATTACAATCTATGCAAAGTAGAGTCGTCTCTTTGATTAGACTAGCATAAATAGATGATAACTTGTTTAAATATATAAGAGTACCAAGTGTGTGAGCAACGAATTGCGTATTAAAATATAAAATAAATTTTCATTTAATAAAATTCCTTTTTAACCATGAAACGACCCTTTCCCCATTTTTTCTTTACCTAAATTGATATTAAAATTGACGGTCAGCCGCCTCTTTCTTGATTATAAGTAATTAGAGATAACTAGAGCGCTTACCTCCCTTTTATGTTCAGAAAAGACAATTATGTGTATTCCAACCTCCACGGATATGTAAGGGTGGGGCGAGTAGATGCTTTTAAAGAAATTGATACAATTAAAAAAAAAATGATTGATACCATTTGATTGATTCATAAACATCAACCAGAGTCTGTGATCTTGTAACATTTTACCAGTGACAAAAACCTTGAGACGTCACAGAATATAGAGTATTATTATAGAGTATTATTAATATTATATTATAGTATTATTTTGTATCATATTCTATTATTATATAATAGTACGAGCAACAAAGTCCGTCCAAGGTCTTTCCGCCGTCGTTTCGGTAGCATGTTGTACCTCCCCTCCAACAGCAGTCTCGAAAGGCCATAAATGTGCATCACGTCAAAAATACTATTCATTAAAATTATAAAAAAATAACCCGTAAAAACAAAGTTTTGGACAATAAATCCCAACGCTTACCGCTCATTTCTAGTTATTGTTTTTCTACTTTTTATATATTTGTTTATAAACTTTTTAATATTAATTTCATTTGATTAAACAAATTCCTTACCTCACTGATATCCGGATGCTATTCTGATCTGCAATAAGTATTTGCCGAATCCAGATAGTGGCTAAAATATCTATATCCGGTTCGGATATCCAGCATGTTGGATATCCGGTTGTTCCCTAGTTTGTTACGATAATAGGAATAGCATTTAAGTGTATACATGTATGTGTTTATAATTATCTCTATATTAGAAATATTTGTCTTGGGCCATCGCTTTCACGCAAAATTCAAATACTAATTACAGTATTATAATTAGGAATTTTAATTAATAACGAAATATGTATCACAACAGAATTTAACGAAATTCACAACTTTACACTTTAAAAAAATAAACCCCTTGCATCGTGTGACAATTGTATTGAAATATTTTTCTTGTATACTTGTATCTATCAAATAAAAAAGGTACCCATAAGAAAGCCATAGCTCAAATTTAATTTGCGTTCACGAAAATTTGCGCACCGTAGTTTGGCAATAAAATATTTTTGAAAACGTACCGCTAAAAATAAAGTCTTGGAAAAAAAATACTGCACAAAAACTAACTTGCTTTGAACGTCCGCGTAAACTTGTTCAATATGAGATTAATTTTTTTTCTGATTGGCTCTGGGAGTCTATAGGAGTTTGAGGGACCAATCGCTATCGATGACCGCACAGAAAATTGCCTTTTATTATATAGGATTATTTTGTAATATATTCTACTATTGTATTATATTATTAGAGCATATTAAATTAAATTATATTACATTAGTATATAACAACAAGTATTTCCTTCCTTTGAACACATTCAGACGGTAATATTGGCTTTGCCATTCCCCGAGGTCAAGGGGACCTAGTCATTGGACACAATAACACTCTAGCCAGTTTGAACTTCGACACCAAAAAATTAGAAGTCCTGGCCACCGTGGACGATGCAACACGACACAGATTTAATGATGGCAAGTGTGATGCCTCGGGCAGACTGTGGGCAGGTATGTATGGCTGTGGGAAGGTATGTATGGCTGTGGGCAGAAATGTATGGCTGTTGGCAGAAATGTTCCTTTAAGCTGCGCAGATATTTGTCCGACGCCGAGCAGCATTTTAAAATAACCGCGCAGCACATGGACAAACGAACCTTAGAAGAAACATTGATGTGCAGGTGTGTATGGCTGTGGGAAGTTATTTATGGCTGTGGGCAGTTGCTTGTGGATGTTACAGTTATGTATGGCTGGAGCTAGATATTTTTCCAGGTGAGGGAGTATGAATATATAACTTAACAAAATAATGTTAATCCTCGTTCAGATTGAGAGAAGGTTGTATCGGATGACTGCTTTGTCATAGCATATTTGAATCCTCTGTCTAAACCTGAGATATTTTCCCAGTTTATTACAAAAATAAAGTTAAAGCAACGCGTATTGGTTTTTCCATGTGTTTTGTTAAATGCTGGCGGTATGGAGGCACAGGGACTAATACGGTGTGACGACTAAATCGGTGGATGTCGAGCAAGAAGTAATCTACCCCGCGCCATAATCTTAAAGTAATATTTTTGAGGTACTGAAACTTCAAAGTACAAAAGAAAATAATAAAATTGTATAAAATCACGATCCTTCTCATAACATTTATGTTTCAGGCAACATAAACACATGTGTTTGAACTGAGAAAGGCTATACCGTACTATACCAAGTAATCGAGCAGCCGTGTAAAACTGTAGTTTTAGTAGGCCTAGCTCGACAACTAACTTAAGTACACGTCGTCTCTTGTCTGCATATTGGGAAGTCTTGGTCTTTGTTTATCTTGACGTTATAAAATTCATGGGATGTAGCCAGGTATTTACTTAAGTTACTGGAGCCTGAGAAATGTGTTAACACTACCTAAGGGGACGATCAGAACACACTTTACATTTCAATTTAATGTCGCGTCTAACGACACACCTATTCCCCAATGTTAAAGTTTTATCTACTATCAAAATAATGTTAGCGAATGGAGTTCAGGAGTGAACACACAATCAAACAATAGTAAAGACTAGAATCTAGATTTTATATTTAAAAAAAAATAATGCTAATAACAAATAAAAGAGTTCTGCGTTGCCATCCAACCATGAACTGAAACAGTTATTTTTAATTAGTCAAGCTTCTACTAAAAGAAACCCTGTTAAAATTTTAATCATCTGCACGAAACAAAATTACCTTGGTGACTAATATTTTCTTATGTGGAGTACTAAATATTAGGTACTGAAATAGCATGATACAATGAACAAGTGTGTGATGGCGTATAGGGGGAGGGCTGGGGTTGGTGTAGCAATTAGTTGCTTAAAAAATTTGTTGCCTGCACGCATATTTCGTCCTTTTATTAATTTAGCTGATGTTAAGTTTTCAAAAGCCACAATCGATGTTTTGTAGGTGATTACTATAGTTATCTTATTAAACTAAGTACGACCTGCGACGTGGATTACGCCACAGACTTGCTCATAGATAGTGCAAAGTAAAGGGGGGAAAAAACATACACAAACTACAGCACGAAGAAATAGAACGCGAGTGAACGTCGGTTGGGGGGGGGGCACCGACCCACTGTTGGCCTCGAGACATACGCATTGCAGATGTTGTTACCTGCCCCTCGCTCACACCCTGCACCACCATCGCTTGTCAACGATAAGCTGTGATTGGCCGACTCTATCGGAGTCATTCGTCTTGCGTATTGGCACTCGTATTGTTCTTGTTATATGAATTATATATAAATGATAGGAGATGTCTGTAGAGCATTTCCCCGTTGATGTTGTTAATGGGTGAGTAAGTTAGTTGATATTCGCACCTTTATAAAAAGAATCTTGGACAATGTTATGTTTCGGAATTTCCCGAAGATGCAAACTTTAAATGACATGACTGTTGCCATCCAGAAAACGTCATATGTCAAATCATGTCAATTCTATGGATTATATTCATGATTTATTTCTATCCACAAAAATATTTCATATTATAAATTAAGGAAACATATTGTCATTATACGAATAAAGACATATTAAAGTCCCTTATGAGACATTTAAACTTACGAGAGTACAAAAGTAGACAAAGATCCGCGGATGATTGGTGTGAGGTCATGGGGCAGAAAAGTTCATTTTGTAGAAATAGTTACATAAAAATCTATGGTAACGTCCAATCAAAGCAATTACTCTATCGCCCAATCTCTTTTTTAAACTGGTATTTCGGAAAGGTACCATGGGCGCACCAGTAGCAACAGGATTGCCAGAAATGGGGATCGGGACTCTATACAGCCTGTCCCCTGACCACAAACTTGCAAGTCACCTGACAGGACTGGACATCAGTAATGGAATGGATTGGTCGCCAGACTCCACTGTCATGTACTACATCGACTCATTGTCATACAGCGTTGCGGCTTTTGATTACGACATTTCCGGTGGAACAATCAGTGAGTTGTTACGTAATACGTCTTGTAGGTCATCGTGATGTAAGGCAATATTAGCCATAAAGCTCTAGCCGCCCAAAAATAGATTCAATGACATCATTACATTTAAGTTATCTGAATGGTATTTTTTACAACTTTGTCCGCAATAAAGGGCTGTTGTTGATGATATAACAGCAAATCATTCTCATCTAAACTTAATGAACATTTCTGGCACCAGCAGGAGTGTTCAAATAACACGACCAGGTCAGCTCATAAATCTGACCACAGATAAACATGACCAGGTCATCTAAAAAATCTGACCACAGATAAACATGACCAGGTCAGCTCATAAATCTGACCACAGATAAACATGACCAGGTCATCTCATAAATCTGACCAAAGATAAACATGACCAGGTCATCTCATAAATCTGACCGCAGATAAACATGACCAGGTCATCTAATTAATCTGACCACAGATTAACACGTCACAAAGAGAACGTTTCAGAGATTGTTATGTACTAATTTTGACTATGTTCTGTAACTCACAATTTTATGAAATGTGTATAACAAAAGTGGGGTGGGAGCATTTATAAACATGATTTAGAGAATAAAAATTGGAATTAATCAAACCTGTGGTTTTCAATGATTTAATAAGGCAACCGTATCTTGACGAGTTTTAACGCTTTTCCCAAATTCATTAAACATATTATAATTTAATTCTAGCGTTCCAACGTTTCAAAGACCTCCCAAAAGCACAAGTCAGAATAGAATAAATTTAAGGATATGCGTTTACATCAATGCTGTTATTTTGGTTGCTTCTCGCCACTCTTGTTTTTGTGACCATGCAGCTTTTGTTTGACCACTTTTGTTTTGGTGACCATATTTTGTAATTACGACAAAATTTTTATTATTTTACTTGTGACAACACTTTTTTTTTATAGACTGTTTTTTATAGTGTGGCATCACAATAATTGGGTTAAGTTCAATTTCTTTAAATAATAATTTTTTATATGGAAAAATTGGGTTTGACTGCTTACTTCGATGGCATGATCTAATCTTACTTTACTATCTGCACAGGCAACAGGAGAGTTTTGGTTGAGTTTGATGACAAAAGTATATTACCTGACGGCATGTGCACAGACAACGAAGGCAAACTTTGGGTGGCCTTCTACAGGGGAAGCCGTGTGTGTAGGCTGGATCCAGAGACTGGTAACTGACTAATGTTATATAATATCGATGTGATTCATGTTAAGGGCCGGATATGACGTGTGATAATAAAGAAGTGACTCATGTTCAGGGCCGGATATGACGTGTGATATATAGAAGTGATTCATGTTCAGGGCCGTATATGACGTGTGATCATCTCAGAGGCGCTTTTATTTTTTTCTTTTGAAAACTCTTCCAATAATTCTTCAATGAATTGAATGACATCACGTGCCTGGGAAGGGGTGGGGGGAAGGAAGTGGGACATTTGTGACGACGTTTAACGAGGGGGAGGGTGTGTTTAAAAATGTGACGTCACATCAAAAACATGCAACGTTACATTAAAGCTCCACTTTAATATTTGATTTTTTTTTTTTTTTGCAATTTATGGAATGGAGTTTCAATGGCTTCACACGTGTTAAGATATTTGAGTGAAGACTTACCTTACACTATCTATATATATATTAGGGCTGTTATCGATTAAATTAAATTTAATCGTTAACTTTTAAAAAAATTACCGATTAATTAATCGATAATTTTGTTAAGCTAAAAATAAAGATGAATGACGTCATTAAACTGAAAATTTCAAGGGAAGTAATAAAACAGTCAATTGTTATTTACGTTAAGTTATTTTTTGAAACAGTTAGCACTGAAAACAAGTTCAATTACGTATTGAAATGAGGCACTTGAATGAAAATTTCAAATTAATTTTATAAATGTATAAGAAATGGTTTGATGATTAGTAAAAACATAAAGATCTTCTTTTTATCCCAAGTGGTTCAAAAGCTATGATTTTTTTCTAAGACCTCATAATCTCTTTTTTCACTATTTCGTTTTCCTTCATATTTTGTGCCCTTTTATTGCATTTTTTAAAATGCCCATAACCTAAAAATTTAATTTAATTAAATTTAAAACACGTACTTTAGTTTAGAGAATATTTAAAAATAAGTAGTTCAATATAATGTCAATGAATTAAAATTTTGTTATTGTTAAATAGTTAAAAACAATGTTGTTTTTAGCGCATTTTCGAGAAGTCGAATGCGCTATTGCACCCGTTTTGTCCGTCTGTCCGACTGTCATCACCCTAGATCTCAGCAACCATAAGTCCTAGACCCATGATGTATATATGTTTTTTGTATGTCCTGACCTGCCATTTGTGCATCAACACTCAGTTACTCGATCCGTTAAAAATCCCCGTTAAAACTACCAAAAAACATTGCGAATCGAGAGATAACACTGGCGCATGCAACGGCCGCCGTTGCCGGAAGTCGACTACATCGTTTTTCAAGCATTGAAGAGTTAAAGTTATTGGTTAGTGGTGCAAAAGAATTAGTTTTTTTTGTTGACGTCATTAGAATATGTGTAAAAGTTTAGAGAGTTTTACGTCATCATTTGTGGTGACTTCAATCAAGATCTTAGCGGCCCAGGGGCAGAAATTGAAAACTTTTTCGAAACAAGCTTCAACATTCAACTACTTTCAACAAGATTGGCAACCACGATCTATCAAACAACAATTGATGGAGTATTTGGGCGATTAGCTGATTACAATTTAGAATGTTTCATTTATGAGTCCTATTTCAGTGACCACAAACCACTTGTAGTTAGATTAAAGAGAAAATAAAAAATTTTAAAATGTAAAAAAATGACTTTTAAATAATTTTTTTTCAGGTATATTCATTACACAAGAACATTCATAAAAATATGTCTAAAATCTAAACACAATTACTGATAACTACATAATGCTGATATCTAACATAAGTACTGATACATAATACGAAAATGCGCTAACACGTCCTGAGTCCAAAAAGGGACCAGGCT
>MUZC01004781.1:96553-128776 GCA_002072015.1 Radix auricularia
GAAGCTTTTTTTATTACAACTAGATACACTGATAGCAATTGTTGAAAAAAAACAAAAAAACAACAACCTTATCAAAATTATAATGTTGGGTAAAGAAATTTTCAATTTTTACTGTTGAATATATTTTATTAGATCAAGGGGGCATTTCCCCTCGTTTTTTAAAAAAAAAACATTATGCCTCTTCTTGTAGTGTAGGTACAGCCAGGGTTGGTCTTAGGCTCCTGCAACCTATGCGGTCGCAGTTTCCCCGCGCTTTCATATGGCCAACCTATCTAAATTTTCACGTATTATCCTTATAAATACCTAATCCCTACACAAACTGGGGCCCACACAATTCTTTTCGCATACTAAGCTGCATGGGGCCCCGCAATTGCTAAGACCGGCCCTGTGTACTGTCATAAAAACCTGGATCATATCTCTTTCAATCTCAATTCTTCATCAATGTAAATAAAGAAATTTATTTGATGTTCAAATTCTTCATTTAGTATGCTAGATGGTATTATACACGAATATTTTCTCTCAAGGACATGTAAGTCATCACCGCGTTCTTTTATTTTCGTTTATAATTATATGATATCTATGGATTAAAAAAAAAATACTCTCGCATTACTTCTTGCTCTAAAAACAGAACAAAATCTTCTGACCTTTCCCCACTCATATTTTCCCCCTTGTAACTCTGAATTCCATTGCCGTATCAAACTCTCTGTAACAGCGTTCTGTATTAGCACATATCCTTGTTCCATGAAATGGGTTTGAATAGTTTGTATTAATTTAAAAAAGATAGGTTCCTATAAATTGAGATATTATAGAAAATATTTTTTTAAAAAGTAAAATACCAAGTTTTTCACTATAAATCCTTTATATACTAGACATAACTATAAGGATGTTCAGTATAATACATCAGGGCAAAACAATCCGAAAATACAAAATTCTAGTTATGTCTCGTAAAATTTGTTTAATATAATGCGCGCCGATCGTGAATATATTTTTAAAAAGTACTGTCAATGTAATGCGCACCTTATTGCGCGACATGAAAAGTTGTTGAACATATTACGCACAACAAAACTATCTAAAAAAAGTAACATGAAATAAAGAGTTAAATAAAATAATGTAAAAATTCAATAATTTAATTACTCTCCATTCGATTGATTTGAAATTTTGATACATCATTTTGATCATTGGCATGAGTCTGCCTGCAAAATATTAGCTCACTAGCTTACGAAAAAGTAGCTTAAAATCAATCCAAAGTTTTTTCGGCAAGGTCGCACGGTCGGTCGGTCGTACGGCTCAGACACCACAAGTTAATATAAGGGATTTAAAAAGATTGCATTCATCATCATCATCTGTCCTTTTGGTTCCTTGTGGAACATAGGGCCTCTGTCAAAGCTCGCCACTGTGCACGGTCCCTTGCCAGTCGTTTCAATTCTTCCCAGCTCTTTCCAGTTCTTCCAGCCTCATCTAACATGCTCCGTCTCCATGTACGCTTGGGTCTTCCTCGCTGGCGTTTTACCTTGAGTTTCCAATCTAAGGCCTGCCTCACCCTGCTGTTATCTTTCCGAAGGGTGTGTCCAATCTATCTCCATTTCCTTTCCATGAAATGTTGTTCTACTGTCCTTTGTCCACACCTCTCCCACAGTTTGGAGTTTTCGACCTTGTCTTACCATTTTATTTTCAGAATATTTCTAAGGCATCTGTTAACAAAGGTTTGGAGTCTATTTTTGTTTGTCTCTGTCGCTCGCCATGTTTCGGACCCATTGCAACCTTTTTAAAGTAGGACCGTAAAAAAAACAATTTTTTTTTACGGTCCTACTTTAAAAAGATTGCATTGAATTGAGTAAAATTCCAGCATCTGATCTCACTTTACTAGTTACTTCAGATGTCAATGTTTTTAAAGACGCTTGAAATTTTAAAGTATGTCTTTTATGGAATTATTTATGTTTATTGACGGAGAAATGAATAACCGTTCATTTTTAATTAATACCCAATTTTAATGAAAAACACAAGCTCTATGTGCTACTTTAATGCAATAAAAACTAAGTAAAATTTAATTTTTAATAAGTTACCTTACAAAATTTTTTGAAACCTGAAACATTAATATAATTTACTGCTTGCAAGTTAATCAAAATATTTGAACCACCATGTTATGTAGGTACTTGTTAGCGCATCATTCTGCGAATGTCGAAATTCCACACTAAAACTGTCGTGGCGATATTAATAGTACCAGCGGTGATGTGTTGTCTTTTTATGCAGTTTTCTTACAAAAAAGCGCAATCTGTGACGTATACCACTTAATTTTCCAAACAAATCATTATCTTTTTTGAACAATTTTAAATTTGTAAATGGTTTTGCTTTAGTTATAACAACCACTATGTAATAAAACAAATGTTGCACGAATCCGTTAATTAAAACTCAAAATTAAGATTTTTTGTTTGTTTCACCGTGGTTTTCCCCCTTCAAAAGAAAATGGGTGGTTTTAGAAAATGGCTTAAATTTTCAAATGACCACAAATGCCGCCCTTTGAATGAGTGCCGCCTGGGGCGGACCGCCCCCCTCCACGCCCCCCTAGCTACGCCACAGGGTATATATAAACTAATGAAAAATACATGGCTATCGCTATCGGTCTTTTAAACCAAGTGGTCGGTAAACAGCGATAAATTATCTCATTTGGGGTAAAAAGTGAACTCTTGGGGGTAATGCTGAATCATTGTGGGCATATAAAATTGCTAAAATTTGCTACTTTTGGGTTAACAGTAATGTTAACATAAACTTTTACAATTTTAATATTTAGGTATCCTATTGAACTGGTCCATTTTTTAAAAACGTTTAACCAGCCTTAAAAAGAAAGACATGTGTCTACATCCTTAGATTATATTATTTTAATGCATACTCATTAAACATGGACTATAAATCATTACTGTTAACTTATTTGTTTATAAAAAAACTCATTTAAAAATAATAATTTTAAAATGTATTTTTTAAACAATCCCTCAATTGACTGACGGGCATCACGTAAGAAAAAGATCGGCGAACAAAGGTCTGGGATCAAAAGGGAATTTCTAGGGGGTAATGCAGACTCATTTGGGACATGTAACATCCATTACATTCCACTAGATATATTCAAATGCGTCATGAATACGTGTACGCTTGGAACATATGCCCACCATTGAACCGGTTCCTTTGACAACTATTTAGATTTCTTACCTACGTAATATACAAAGACACCTAAGTCCACCCTGCTTTCATTTATATTGGCCCGAGTGACAATAATATTAATCCACGTGACTTAACTGTATCAAGTATTCTTTCTGTCATATTTAAAATTAATGCCTTAAAAACTGAGATAAGAAGAAAAGTTGTCCTCTCGAAATGCGGTGTCAAGAATTTGATGCATTCAATAAAGTTAATGAATACTTTTGAGTAATTTTTAATGGACACATTTATCATTATATTTAGAATGGCCAGAGGCGTTTGACCAAAAACCAATCGAAAAATTATATCAACCTTAAAACGTTTATAATTGTATCAAATAGACTCCACTCCCCCCACCCCAATGGATATTCCGTATCATTTTGACATAAACTATTTACATATCATCCTATTCAGATCTTTTTTAGACACTTGTTCTGTTGGTAAAACTCACCAGTTGAGGTTTCGGGGAGGGGGGGAGGATAACCAACAAAAAAAAGTTAGCAGACTCCTGCCGCGAGTGAACCAACCGGCGTCTGATGGCCTATCGACATGCACTTTGAGAAGCACTGATTAAAAAAAAGTCATTAAATAAATTTTAAACTACCAAATATTTCAGTGGAAGTTTTATTTAAAGTTACCCTTTTGATGTGACGTCACATTTCTTCAACCCCCNCCCCCCCCCCCCAGTTGAGTGACGTCATTTATTGGCGGCCCCCAACGAAAAAGGTGCAACATTGAAATCGAGCTGTAAATATCATTCAAGTACCATATTTACCATTATTAATATATATATATATATATATATATCAAATTTTTGTTAAATTTATTCAATCTTATTACGAACTACCCCAAACTCCATCACCTCCACCTAATCGAGTTGAACGGTGGTCGAGTGGCATGCGCGCTCGGCTTGCGTACCGATGATAAAGGGGCTCGAATCCATGTGAAGGCAATGATTTGTTCCCGGGGCTTAGAGCGTCCATTAGCCCAACCAGCTCCGAGTAGGTACCTAAAACTAGTTAAGGAAATAAATGCAGCTGGGTAATGCGTAAAACCCTCATAGCCGTGACCTGTGAACGCTGCATTTGTTGACGTAATTATCTCCTTATAGAAGGAGCGTCTGTATAGATAAGACACAAGACAAGCACTTTCCTCCACCCCTTCCCATATCTTGGCTGACCCTCTAACTCAGCAGGTCTTCAGAAACCTCTTATTGCTTTCCGGAGAGAAAGAAGCCTTAAAGATATACTTGAAAGCACATATTGAAAGCACATTTTGGAACAAAACTTTGAATCCGTAATCGTTGCAATATTTGTCCATATGTGATTGAAATTGACCAAATTTCTTTGCCTTTTGAACAATTCATAATTAGAGATGGATTCACTTACACAAGTCGCAACGTAATTTCAGCAATTCTTTGCAAGAGGTATAATAAAATTTTACGTGGGTAAGACAGGTAGTCGTCTTGGAGATCAGTTTAGAGAATAACTATATAATATAAACAGGCTCAAAGTCCTGTGTCTAAAAATTTTAAGTTTTGACCATGACGGCATTTCAGATATTGCAGTTGCTGGTATTTTATGTGCAATCAATACCCATGACAGGATCTAAATGGAAAAAAAGACTTATCAAACAATTTGGTACGTTAACAAAATTTATAATTTTACCCAAGTGCAGAATCTTTTCCCTTTGGGGTTTCCACTGCAATTTTAAATACTTCATCTTCTTTCTTATATTCTGTGCCATTGTTTGTTGTTGTTTTACCGTTCTTTTTATTTACATAAATATTTTATGATAACGTATATTTTAAGAATTTGAATATTACTTAAGAAAGTACGTATTCTATGTTTATTGTACTGATGAAGGCATTAGCCGAAAGCGTTTACTGTTGTGTAAGTTTAAAAATAAATCTCAAATTTATTGTTTTCATTGCACTATTTGTTTGTGTATTCTGTATTTCACCCCTTTCCCACTTTGTCGAAAACCAAATGTACTCCCCTTAAATAATTCCCTTTAAACTGCATTTTCCCCGAATTTTTATTTCTGTCAAGTGTCCATGTTAAATCTCTCACCATGAAATCTTGCTCGCTGTCTATCCATATCGCTGCCTGTCTCCAAGCGGGTTCTAAGTTGACGTCTGCTGACCATAGAGTTGTTACTTCCTCTTTGGCATCAATTTTCAACAGACTCAAATTGCCAGGACTTGTTCCGTTCATGAAGTACCAGAAGGTCAAGAGAGCTTTGGCCGAAAGATTGATGTTAGGCGTCGAAAGACACGATAACTTTTCCGACTGGCCTTCCTCGGAGTGTGAAAATATGTAATGTCCTGTTGTAAACAAAGAAAGTCGCTTAAAAATATGAAATATTTTATAATATTACAAGGAATTAAAGGCAACTATTTCGATGATTATATCCAATGACGTGAAAAAGAGTTGGTGATATTTTGAGGTCTATTGAATGTTGCAAGTGCCCTATAATTTTGCGATGTATTGATGTTAAGCGAGGTTGTGCCCAAAAAAATTAACATGTTGCAAAAATAGTTGAATCTACCTTTATCGGTAAAGAATGCTTTTGAAATAAATATAATTTTGGTCCATGAATTAAAAAGTGTTTGGTCTCTTAATTAAACTGTTCCCTGTATTTTAGCAAAACATTTTCTCAATAATAACAATAATAATTTCTAAACACTAAAAAATAGTTCCCTGGGCCCAGATTATCATCTAACCTTTAACGAGACTTACTTTAAAAAAAACAACCCATTCCTCTGGTGGCAAATAATTACCATAATGTCGCTCTTAAAAGAAATGTCGTCCTCAAAACTGCCAACCAGTAAATTTTTAAAAAATATACAGTAACATTGTTACCTGAGTAGTTAAGAACGTTTTGATGAGCGAGCACAGTATTGGTAGTGACGTTTCCAATCCTCCATGACTCTATCTCTCTTGAAGTATCGTTTAAACCCAAACATTTCTTGTTCGTCCAGACACACGGACCACTCTCAAAATCACACGTTACATTGAGGTCACTTGGCATTGTTGCTGTTGAACTCAGATTAGAACTTTGATATTGTGTCGGCATTGGCGTTGTCTTGGTAGATTTATTTACAGTCGACGAGGGTATTGTAGGCGATAAACTAGTTGAATGGGGAACTATTGTACTTTTATATGTTTCAGCTCTAGACGTTAAAGAAGTTGGCATGGTTATTACAGATAAATTTTTAGTTGCTGCGGTTGTTTGCTTATTACCTTCTGCAGTGGTTAGCGTCGATGCTACTATTGGTTGTTTAGTTGTTACTGTTGGCTGTTTAGTTGTAGTTATTATGTGGTTAGTTGTTAGCGTTGATTGCTTACTTGTATTTGTTGGTTGTTTAGTTGTTGTTGTTTGTTGTTTAGTTGTTACTATTGGTTGTTTAGTTGTTGTTGTTTGTTGTTTAGTTGTTACTATTGGTTGTTTAGTTGTTACTATTGGTTGTTTAGTTGTTACTATTGGTTGTTTAGTTGTTACTATTTGTTGTTTAGTTGTTACTATTGGTTGTTTGGTTGTTACTATTGGTTGTTTAGTTGTTACTATTGGTTGTTTAGTTGTTACTATTGGTTGTTTAGTTGTTACTATTGGTTGTTTAGTTGTTACTATTGGTTGTTTGGTTGTTGTTGTTGTTGGTTGTTTAGTTGTTGCTATTGGTTGTTTAGTTGTTACAATTGGTTGTTTAGTTGTTGTTGATTGTTTAGTTGTTACTATTGGTTGTTTAGTTGTTACTATTGGTTGTTTAGTTGTTGCTGTTGTTGATTGTTTAGTTGTTACTATTGATTGTTTAGTTGTTACTATTGGTTGTTTAGTTGTTACTATTGGTTGTTTGGTTGTTACTATTGGTTGTTTAGTTGTTACTATTGATTGTTTAGTTGTTACTATTGGTTGTTTAGTTGTTACTATTGGTTGTTTAGTTGTTACTATTGGTTGTTTAGTTGTTGTTGTTGGTTGTTTAGTTGTTACTATTGGTTGTTTAGTTGTTACTATTGGTTGTTTAGTTGTTAGTCTTGTAGGTAAACCAGAGCAACTTCCATTTAAGCTAGTAATTTTAATGTAGTCTAAAGAAACAAGTGAATTCTGAGCTTTCCATTCACTCTCAAAAGCTAACTGAAATAAAAAGAATATCCAATTATTATTGTTTGTTTTATGTTATTTAATTTTTATATTAAATTTCATTGAATTTTTACGATCATATGTAGATCTATTCTTAGATTTAAAACATTTCTCTCAATGTAAGAAATATTTCAATATTTGCATTGCAAAAAAGTTGGCCAATAACGAAAGGTTAAAAGTTATCATTAGCCGAATTTCAATCTTAAACAAAAGCTATAAAGAAAATAAGTTTTCAAAGCTTCACGATTTTTTAAGAAGTTAAAATGATAAGTCGAAACATAGACCGCATTCTGTCTCACTCTTGTCATTCTCTTTCAAGTCGATTCGTTTGTTGACAGAGGCCTTTTGCCAATATGTTCGTTTTAATTGCGGCTTTTTAAGTCTTACTCTTACCCTACTCAATAATAGTACTTTTATTTTACGTAGCTTGATTGCAGTCTTATACCCCATCTTATTACGGGTAAATTGAAAAGAATACGAGTTTATTTTTAAGAAGAATATTATTAAAGCAATCAAATTTATTAAACCTAAGTTTCTTTATTATCCCCTTATATATTATTTATTTGTAAATAAACTTACATAATTAACATTTTGTAAGCAAACATAAAAGTAAGCTGTCCTCCATTGACCTCTCGTTTCAATATTTTCTATTTCACCAATCACTACAGGATTTGAATTATTATTATAGTCCGGTCCAGTTTGATTCAAGACTCTTATGTTGAATTTCGAGCTACCGTTTGTGGCGTAGTGAAATTCTATGCAGGCAGCGCCAGTGTGAGTACTGATCTTTGTACTGATTAAAGCTTTTTTATTACTGTTTGCTTGTGTGTTTCCAGATTTAACAAGGGACATGTAGGAACCTGTATGATAGAGAAAATCCATTTATTTGGCAGTTTTGTGACTAAAGTACACATGTTAATGAACATAATGTTCCTGACAGACACACGGGAGTGACAGGGTCGAGGAATACCAAATACGTTTTTAAAGTTTTTATAGTAGTACAGTTAGCTAACATTTTCAAGTCAATCCACTTGTAAATGGTTCTAATTCAATTTTAAATTTCTCCATAAAAATATATTGTCCCTGAAAACATGAACACATGCAAATTTCAAGCCACGTTAAAATAAAGTCGATGAAGATTCAACTACATTTAACCCGCATCAAAGCATTTCATAAGACCGTGGTTCATTTACAAAAGAATTTATTTTATAAGAACACAAATTTAAGTGATTATTTAAAGTTATTTTTTATAATGAAATTCATTCATTTAAGAACTTGAAATATTTCAATAAATGAATCAATAAAAATCTTTTTCAAAACGAAAGATTCATTTTTTAAATGTATTATCCTCTGATCGTTTTCTTAAAGAAATGCAAATAATGCGAGTTCTTCACGTATGCAATTAAGAAAAAACAAAACAGGCACACATACTATATTTAAAATTAAAAAAAAAAAAGTAAGCCATTTTTATTAAAAAGAAAAGAATCATTACAACTTTTTACTTTCATCTAGGTGATTCTCGTACAGCGTGACTTTCGATTGTACTGTTCAAGATGTAATGACCTTTTAGAACTTAAATTAAGATTCCACGCGTCTCATTCACCGAATTTCAGCGTAACCCCCAAAATCAAATTACCCTATAGTTTGTCCTCATTCATAGACAAGTTTATATCTATCAGTAGTCATTTATTGGTACATTTGTGATCAGTAGGAAGCTACGTGATAATTTGTGTGAAATCAGAAGAAAGGGGCAGAAGATGAAGATAATTCACTCTAAAGAACTTGGAAAAGACGTAAACAGGGTAAGGGCAAGCCTGACAGGACATAAGAAGCAGCGAACGTTACGGCAAAGAGCTTTCCTCAACGAACAAACAATACACAAATAAAACTACTAAAAAAATTATAATAAAAACTTAGCTGTGGTGAAATCCAGAGTCAATGAAAGTAAAGCAGGAAGAGAGCAAAGCGAGCCTATTTTGGAAAGGGGAGAGTGGGTGGGTCAAAATGACTAGGTGATCAAAGGAAACACTACATTGATCCCATGTGGTGCAAGTATCCCATACTCTTTGTGCAAGAGACAATGGCGGTGCTGCCAGGTCCTTGACGCCCATATGGAAGTCTCAACGCCTGCATGAAGTTTAACCTCGCCACATTTCAACCACACAACAAAGCCACCAGATAAGATGAAATTGGCGTAGGGCGGGACATAATTGAAGCATGCGAATAATGACGATTGCTATGAATATACAAAGACTCTATTAAATGTGCCAATAGGGTGAAATCGATTACAAAACAAAGATCACGGACATTAGAGTATGTTGAAAAATTGCGTTTGATCTGGTTAACAGGAAAACAGTAAACATATTTGTTTAAGTTCTTTTTATTTATGTATTTTAGTACTAAGCAGTGTTTAAATTATTTTTTACATCCACTTAAATATATATGAATAAATATTTCAATAACAGTAAAAAAAAATTTTACCATGGAAACGGATTTTTTATAGCAAAAACGAAATAGATATAAATCCATTTTTTTCATTCATCTGACATCCTGGAGCGGATTATGGGAGTATACCGAGGCTCGACTGTATCTTTATCATCTACGTATTTTTCTTTTTACATTTTGTCAAATTATCATTCAAAGTCTAGTGTTAAAAAAAAAACACAGCTGCAATGGGATTTAATTAATTTAATTTACAGCATAATGTCAAAGCGTTTCTTAACGTTAAACTTTACTTTATTCTTAAGATGACAACTAACCTGAAGTGTTGTGTAATGATGGCGGCTGCCAGTCTTTGGTTATTGGTCCGTGGGTTGTTGCGTTGGTTATGACCCATTTAAAACTTGATGAAGCATGAGTGTAGCTGCTGAAAGTATTATCTTGCTTATCAAAGTCACTAAATGCTATTACTTGTTGCCCGCAGTGGGAATCTTGTTTTGGTGCTACAGTGGTGTGACTGACTGCCGAGACCAAATCTTTTGGAAATGAAAATTAGTTGATTATTCTTTACGATAAACTGTTACATACACACACAAACACACACACACATGTATATGTGCGTGTGCGAATATTTATAATATAAATATGTATTTACACATGTAAATGCATATGCAAGAGATTCGCATATAAATAGGTTTTATTTTTGAGGAGACGAAAAAGATTTTACAAATATAAGCCTGGAAAAGCGTGAGAAGGTAAAACTCACACCGAATATATTTAACTGTACGTAAGGTATATTTAAGCCATTCTCTTATCTTATGTGATACATACGATTATTCTATACAAACGATTTTTGTGTCCCACGCTTAACTTAAAAATAAACAAAGTTACTGGTCCAGATGAATTACCTGCCAGGTAACTAAAAGAATTTTAAGCAACGAACTGTCCCCAATCCTTGTAGTTCTTTTTCAAGCCTCTCTAAACCAGTGTAAAGTGCTCCAGGATTGAAAATTAGCCAATGTAACTCCATTCTTTTAGAAAGGTGATAAATCCGATCCCGGTAATTACAGACCTGTATCACTTATTAGTATCACCTGTAAATTACTAGAACCTAATACATAGTAGAATAATTAACCACCTGGACAGATATTATCCCCTATGCCCACGTCAACACGGTTTTAGAAAAAAAAAACAGATAATTTGAAACACGATTAGTATGTCTTATAGATGAACTATCAAAAGGCTTAGACAATAATGATCAAATTGATACAATATAACTATACTTCTCAAAGGCATTTGACAAAGTTCACCACCTTAGTTTACTTAAAAAACTTAAATACTTTGGAATCTCAGGTCTCTTACATCACTGGATCCAAGATTTCCTATTGGGTAGGAAGTAAATTGTAACAATTCCATGCTCGAATTCCGGACGGGAAGATAAAAACCTGTATGTGTTTATTCTAGCATACGGAATAGGAAAGGTGTTTTTAGATTTATGTCTATCTGAGGGTTGTATTAAGTTATCTCTGTGTTATATTTCTAAATTAGGATTAATTGCTTTATGTATAATTACTAATTATTATAGGGCTGTTATCGATTAATTTAAATTTAATTGTTAACTTTTGAAAAATTAGCGAATAATTAATCTATAATTTTGATTAAAGCTAAAAATAAGAAATATGAAGTCATAAAACTGAAAATTTCAAAGGAAGTAACAAAGAGAGGCAGTTAACATTATTTTAAATTTAAATATAATAAGTAGTTAAATATAATGTCAATGAATTTAAATTTTGGTATTGTTAATTAAGTCAAAACAATGTTTAATTTTTAATATCATTTTCCTTATCAAAGAAGTTTATGTTAAAGTTTACACTTTAAAAATCTTTTTTTTTTAAATGGAGAAGTTTGTACGTAAAAAAAAAACAACAAAAAACTATTCTTAATTATAATTATTAATTAATTAATTATTAATAAATCCTATGGCGCATTTATTAGATTGTCTGTAATTTTACTTTATATTTTTTCTTTACTTTTTACTTTACATTTCCTGCCAATACCGTATTTTTCCGCATATTCCCCGAACACGCAGATAACCCGCCCACGCGTATACCCTGCAGAATTTCTAGATCCTGTAAAAAAATGAGGTATAACCCGTACTATCTAATTTTATATTCGTGATTTGCAAGTAGTAGTGCCATTGATCCATTATTCAGATTATAAAAAAATCATATACCCCACCCACGGAGATACCCCGCAAGGGGGGGTGCGGGGTTTGTAAAATCTGGTTTAATCCGCGGGAAATATGCGTGAAAATACGGTACATACCTTTTGAATCTCATAGGGGCCGTCCAAAATGGCGTCCGCGATTTTGACCAATTTTCACCCCACTCCCTTCCTCGTCACACTTTGTCATAAAAAGTTAGACCCCTCTCCAATATTACGTCTCAAAGCTTTGACCCACGCCCTCCTAAAACACTTTCTTCTATTTGAAAATAAGTATGTTTCAAATCACTTTTGTGTCATTTAAGTATTTATTTATTGTAGGATTGCAATTTAATATGGTAACACGCATGAAGTATGAAGCTTTGTAAAACGTCATTAAATAAATTGCAAGCAATGCTTCTCAAACATTTTCGTTTGACGAACGGCAGGAATTTACGATTGCACCAGGTACCGGTGCATTATTTTCCCGTGATTTTCCCTGTAGTGACGTGATAGCAAAATGAGCTCCTACGTGGCGTAAAGCCCTACAAGATTAAGTATGAATTTGGCTTGTTGTGTAAAATTTTAGACTTTAAAAAATGTATTTAGCTGCCAAAGCATAGCAAAACATCTAACGAACAGTGCAGCGGTAATGTCAAAAACCCTATGATGTGATTAAACTTCTAGCTCGCGAGTGTGACTATTGATATTACAAGGGTCATTTTATCGTTGATAGACCTAGAATATATAGATACCGGACGATTCCTCAAATTGTTTGTCATGTTATTATTTTTTTTTTGTAGTCCCATAACCTCTTTTTTTTCCGAGGTCGTAGGGGATTCTAATGTTAAAACATTCTCGGGCTTATAGACACTGGCGGTGCCCATCCCTCTCCAGGTCAGCGGAGGACTTTCTCAGCATTTTTATAGAGGCTTTTCGTGGGCTCGATCCCACACCCCTCAGCTTTTGAGGCGAGCGCACTATGACTTCGCTACCCAGCCGCCGTTATAGTGTTATAGTGACAGTTTTCCTGGTAAGTATATGCACCGCAAACTGTGGCGTAGCTAGGAATCTGTAGAGGTTTGAGGGCCCGGGATTTTAACCTTTTTGGCGGTGGCTAAATATTTAATGTAAAATAATTTCTGACACTAATTTGGCCCCCTCAAGTGGGGGCCCAGGGGACTTTTGAATTCGACACCTCATCACATAGTTACGCCACTGACGTCAAATGTATTTAATATAAAATTACCACATTGATCTTAAATCTCTTGTTTTTTTAAAAATTATTTGATATACGCTGGAAGAGGAATATGTCAAGAACTGAACGAACGCCCCATTTGTACAGGAAAGTAGAGTGTCATCTTGTGCGTCGCAAAATACAGTAATTCCGGCGAGTTGAAGACTGAAAACGTGACATTAAAAAAATGTCCAATAAGCTCACGAGTTTTTTTTTTTAAATAATACTTTTTACGTACGTCACACACGACGGTAAATATGATTTCACCAGCGGATGAGGAGTGTTCAAATTTTTGCATTCTCTTGTGGGGTTTATAAACTAATGAAAAACACCCTTGCTACCGCACCACTATAGGAGGGTTTAACCAAGGGTTCGGTGAACAGGGGTAAATTTTCTCATTTGAGGTAAAAAGGGAACTCTTGGAGGTAATTCAGAATCATTGTAGGCATATAACATTCGCTAGAGTCCACTCGATTTGGAGTAACAGTAAAATTAACATAAACTTTTATATTTTAAGGTATCCGGTTGAACCGGTCCGTTTTTATGACGTTTAACCGGCCTTCCAAAAAATAAATAAATAAATAAAAAATTTTTTAAAAAAATCCTTGATCATATTTCATTTTAATATATACAAATTAAACATTGACTATTAATCATCACAGTTAAATTCTTTGTTTAGAATTTTTTTTAAAAATGTTAATATATGTTAATGTATTTTTTAAATCCCTCAATTGAGTGACGGGCGTAAAGAGAGCCAAGTGAAGTGGCGGGTGCCTTGAGGTCAACATCAAACGACGCGGGATAAAAACTTCATGTTTTCTCTTGCGGGTTCTCAAACTTAGGGATCATAATTAGATTTATTTTCATTTCTTGATATCTTACGCCAGCAGGCGTCTGGTGGCCTACAGACCAGCACTTCTAGAAGTACTAATGTTAAAATAAATAAATAAATAAATAAATAAATTATTTGGTAAACTGTAAGCAATAAAATATTTAAGTTTAAGTTTTATGTAACGTTATCTGTTTTGATATGACGTCACATTTCTTCAACCCCCATCCCACCACTGTCACACTTCGTCACAAAGCGTGACCCCTGCCCCCGGTGCGTGACGTCATTTAAGGATGGCCCCAGTTATGGCGAACCTATGCCACGCGTGCCACAGACGGCGTGCAGAGCCTCATCAGCCGGCAAGCTCCTAAAATATTAATTCCTTAATCCTACCACTGTACTGGCACTTTGTGTTGGCACTTTAATTTGTGTTTTGGGCACGCGGCCCCCCAAAAAAGGTTCATTATCCCTGTCATAGCCTAAGAAATGTTTCCAGAAATATTACAATAAAGGTTGATACACTTTCTAAGTATTCTAACAAAAAATTGATTGTAATTAAAATAAATTGCAAAGCTAACTTCAGATGACTAAAGAGCTTTTTGACAAGTGCAGAAAGGCCACTAGGGGGTCGCTGGAAATCGAAAATCGGAACTCTTTCGTTGCAGCTCTGCTCATATGTAAAACAATGGCTAGTCGGTTGTGTACGTGTGTATGTATCTATATATAAATATATATATATATATATATATCTGTTTGTAATGTAAACATTTACTGTAACGTTTTTCTCATATTCTGGGATGTTATGTTTTATAGACTCTTAAAAGACAATTGAGGTATAAACTTTACATTTATTTAATATGTAGTTTCTAAACCAGCGCTCCTGGGGTGCTGTGACCCGCGCTCGTACCAAGGAAAAACATTTTTTTTCCTTGTCAGTTCTGTGATACTGATATTGTTATCTCATCCACCTTAAGCCCAGTCACCCACTCACAGAATGATTCAGTGGGCGTCGTTTGATCTAATGTAGCCATCTCTCTCTCTCTCTCTCTCTCTCTCCCTCTCTCTCTCTCTCTCTCATACACACATACAGGCACAGATAACAGACACAAACATATACACAAACACACGCACGAATACACACACAAATAATTTGTATAAAGAATTGTTACCATTTTCTATTAAAATGATTTATCTGATTAAATGAAAACTAAAAGTCTTATTTGACTAATTAAATTCTAAGCTTAAGGAATAAAACGAATGTCTTTAATATTTAGGTGACATTTTTCAACTGGAACTTAGCAATTTTATATTTATCTAATATATAAAAGCTCAGTTGGTGTTTGTACGTTATTATGTTTCACTTTGAACTGTAATTTCGGCAATCACGGAAAAACCAAATGACGGGCGGGGACCAAATTTGTCAAGACGATTCCTTTTAACCCGCAGATAGTTTTAGTATTGTTTTTCTAATTGTCCCCTTTGCCCACAGGCCGTAAATTAAACAATCAGAAAATGTGGAGACAGGGAAAGAAAAATAAAATCTCAATTTCATTTTGAAGAACTTTGGGCTGAAGTTCAACACGATTTATTTTTGGTGGAATATTTTTCCCAATAATTCTTTTGAGCCGTGAGCTTTCAAAAATATTTTATAATCAAATTACGGTGCGCACATTTTCGTGTACGCTTCTTAAATTTAGTTGTGCTATCTTATTATAACATTCATATATTCTATGGTCAGGCTTGGCGGTACAGTGGTAGTTTATTTACATGATAGATGAGTTAAGACTATTTCATTACAATTGTCACACAATGCATGGTATTTATTTTTTAACATGGGAATACAATTGAGAGTTATGTTGTAAATAAGAAATTAAAATTTAATTTAAACAAAATACTAATTATGTAATTAGTGATTGCATTTTATATCTTTATATTATAGCTGCGTTTATAATATTTCATTACATTTGTTACACGATAAATGTACTTAATATGTTAAAATGTGCGAATGAGATTACGATATTTTTAGTTTTTGTTGTGATTCAATACTCGACATTTAATAAAAATCTAATGTTTTGTAGATAGCGATGGTCCATATCGAATAAACTTACATGTATAAAAAGTTTACATAAGATATACACTTATACAATTTAAACTTTGGATACCGGACTTATTAACAGAAGCAGTTTAAACTAAATCAGGTAATTCTGAAAACGTTTAATTATTTATTTTATTATTATTATTATTATTATTATTTTGTGAATTGCATATGCTACCTTCATTTCACTGTAGTTGGAATGAAATAGGGTATTTTTACAATTAATATTTCGTTGTTGTTTCACATGCGTTCACTAACAGGCGGTTTATTTTTATTATATTTGTGCGTGTGGCTTTTAATGTTTACTTTTAAATGTGGCAAATCATTTCTTTAGTTTTTAGAAACAAAATCGGGTGTGGTTGTTTGGAATATAATTTACAAAATACCTTACAGGTAATAGGGAGTCATAAATGTTTTCCTTCCTTTTTAAAATTATACCAATTCCATAAGCCGTAAAATAAAATCATAAAATGTAGACACTTACACAACAATTCAAATATTCTTTCCATATTAAAACATTTATTAATACGTTTTAAAAAATGATGACATTTTTGGTCCAGTCGACTTTATTTTAAGCCAGAAGATTGCTCTAACCTTTTGTTGTCTAGGAACGGTGCGCAAATTTTCTTATTTTTTTAAATATGACTGCTTTAGTTAAACTTTCAAGTATTTTAGAAGATACATTCAGAATCTATATATTACAATTTTAATGTAGTTCATCGGCGCTAGATTTTTCTATATATTAAGTATAGCTTTTGCCTTTTTGGGGAGTGGGGGGGGGTAGTGCCATATGTTCTTTATCTCATAGATTGTATTTCTTTAAATTGTATTATGAAGCAGTGTCGTATATATTTATGAGCATATTGAGTGACACAAGAGTGGTAGGGATACATGGGAAAACTGTAAATTATGTTTATTTTGTAAATGTTGGAATGAAAATGTTAATTTCGTTTTTATGTTCCTAAAAATTAATAATTGAATTGAACCTAACATTTCAAAGGTAGTGGAATTTTATGAGGCACTTATAAGTGAATACTTTTCAGGTGATAAAATGGTAAAAATAATAATCATAAGCTACCTGACTAATGGCTAGCTCACAACCACTCGTATACCGTATAAACATATAACCAGTATGAAAATTCTATACATATATAATTGAACTTAATAAGCCCACACCTTAGTGTCCGGGGTACCAAATGCATTTTTAAAACTTTAAAATGTTATATCTCCTTTTCTCTTAAGTTTTTAATGATTTAAAAAACAAAAAAACAAAGCAACTTAAATTTAACTTGACAAATTAAAAATTTAAAAATTTTATATCCAGTCCCTAATAATAGAAAAAAGGGTCGAGGATTGAAAAACAATAACGTGGCGGGTTATCGAAATTGCAGAATATAATGTCTCATCGGAAAACAGAAATGAACAATGACTTTCATCCCTTAGTGAAACAGAAACATTGTAGATATTGTATTCTCTCAGTAAATGGGACGTTTCATAAAGTGTGTAAACTTTTTATGAAAATAGTCTTAGTTTATTTTGTATGGCGATTTCTTAAATATTTTCTTTTTTTGTTAAGTTATGCTTATGGATAATTAGCCTTTATTATTTAAATTCTTTAGCTAGTGAAACACCATGTGTGTTTTATTCCAAATACCATTCTTTGCTAAGCCAGCTCTATAGCTATGAGTTATATTGCTATACGAGTTTTAAAATTAAAATTGTACTTTATTGAATTTTTAGTTTACTTCCCTAGTGCTCTTTATTGTACGTAAAATTGTCTCAATATTATAGAATAAAGTTGTAATATTTATATAAACGTATAAACTAAATGTTGACAGCTCAAAAGTAAAATCAGGACAACATTTTAAATATTACAACTATAAATCCTAACTTAAGTCATCGTACACAGAGGGATACTAAACAAACAATAAGTGATATTTTTTATATTCTAGCCTTCGTAATAGAACGTTTAAGGCATACCACTTCCGCTGCAAAGCGCGGGTATATTTCTAGTGTTCAATATTAACATGATTATAAAAGAAATTACACAGTAATGATTATTCGTTTATTTAAACTAAGAAATGATGTAATAAGGCATGGGCCGGTTACAATAAGGCGTGGGCTTGTTATAATAAGGCGTGGGCTTGTTATAATAAGGAGTGGGCTTGTTATAATAAGGCGTGTGAGCCAGTCATAATGACGCGAGAGCCAGTGACTTGCTGATCAAAAAGAGAGAAAAAAAAGTCAAATCTACTGCGCCCAATCCTACTTGATTTCCTCTGTTTTTGTCATTTAATAACAATTTATTATAATCCTTTCCTATATTTTGGAAGGAGCTTTTTATCTTGTCAAATTTAGTCGATTACTTATCTTATATGTTACAGACGCTCCTTCTGTAAAGAAGATTATTGCGTCCTACATAATTCTATGGTTTGTGTTTAGTCCCATATTTTTATTCGAATTTTAAATGTTGATAAATTGTTGGCTTTCCTGGTTTCTTCAGGCAAGCCATTTCATGACCGAATACCGGACGGTAAGAAATAAAACTTGTATGTTTTTGTTGCATACGGAATAAGAAAGGTGTTTTTAGATTTATGTCTATCTGATGGTTGTATTAAGTTATCTTTGTGTTGTATTTTTAAAATTAGAATTAATTGCTTTATGTATAATTACTAATTTACTCTTGGTTCCTCTATCCTCTAGTGTTTCAGGGTTTAATGATTTAACCAATGGTTACTCTTGTCAGTTTTGAATATTCTCCAGTAATGAATCTGGCAGTTCTTTTTTGAATTTGTTCTAGTTTATCAATATTTTCTTTGGTGGATGGGTACCACACAGGAGATGCATATCTAGTATGGGTCTCATCAGGGTGGGGTAGCATTTTAGTTTGATATCTGTATTACATTTAAATAGGTAACAGCCCTCAGACAGTGTTGCGAAGTCTAAGTGCCAGATTTTCCCAGGCAGGAGTAAAAAAATTCCCAAATTGGGCTAAAAATTCCCACATGCATTAAAAACTTGGGAAAAAAACCTAAAAAGTGGCAACTTCAATTAAATGCTTTCGCATTCATTTTAATGACTTTGGACTTCTAAATTAAAAAATTAAAAATATTTATGCATTTTTAAAGGCAATTTTTAATAGAGCACTTTCAATTTTTAGTTAATCTATACGTTTTTATTTAACAACTTGCCTAACAAACCAAAATATAGATCATAATTTTAAATTTTAACATAATGAAGTTTTAAAAAAGTTATTTGTATATTCTTGTAATTTAAATTTGTCTGTGATTGATAAAAATATTTTTTTAAAATGAATGCTTTGAAATTTATTAATCATAAATCAATCATAATATTTACATAGTATTAATGAGTCGTACCGATGGTCACGAGTTCAAATCCACGCGAAGGCGATGATTTGTTCCCGGGACCTGAGGAGTCCCCGAATCACCCAGCTCTGAATGGGTACCTAACTAGACAATAGTTAGGCGGCTGGGGTAATGCGTGGAACCCCTACAGCCGTGGCCTGTGACCGCTACATCACTTGAAAACAGATCATCTCTCATGGTCTGTGGACGCAATTATCTTCTGCATAGAAGGAGCGTCTGTATATCTAAGATATTCTAAGATATTCTAAACATTTTATGATGAATCCGGCTCAGACTAATTAATTATATTATTTAATAGTAATACATTTACACAATCTGACTGTAAACTGTCAGTGACAATGTTGGGAAAAACCTAGTCAAAACGTCAGGAAAAAACCTAAATCCGAAATAAAAAACCTAGACACGCTAAAAAATCATGTTAAGCCTGGTACCTATTGGAATTCAGGACGTGTTAGCGCATTTTCGTATTATGTATCAATACTTATGTTAGATATCAGAATTATGTAGTTATCAGTAATTGTGTTTAGATTTTAGACATATTTTTATGAATTTTCTTGTGTAATGAATATACCTGATATTTTTTAAATTTAAAAGTCATTTCTTTACATTTAAAAAAAAAATATTTTCTCTTTAATCCAACTACAAGTCACCACAAATGATGACGTTAAACTCTCTAAACTTTTACACATATTCTAATGACGTCAACTAAAAAAAAAAACTAATTATTTTGCACCCTTTCGCACCACTCTTCAATGCTTGAAGAATTATGCATTCGACTTCCGGCAATGGCGGCCGTTCCCTGCGCTAGTGTTACCTCTCGATTCGAAATATTTTTGGTAGTTTTAACGGGGTTTTTAAACGGATCGAGTAACTGAGTGTTGATGCACAAATGGCAGGTCAGGACTACAAAAAACATATATACATCATGGGTCTAGGACTTATGGATGCTGTGATCAAGGGTGATGACGGACGGACGGACGGACAAAACGGGTGCAATAGCGATTTCGACATCTCGAAAATGCGCTAAAAATAAACAAATATGACGTCAAAGAGCCAACCACCAACACAAAAAAGTATTTCTTATTTGAAAATGAGCATGTTTCAAATTATTTTATTTTCATTCAAAAATGTTCTTAATATTTTTTTTAATTGTCAATCTAAAAAATTCCCATAATTTAGGGAAAGTCCTTATAAATTCCCCAATTCCCATTTTAAAGAATTTGGCTAAAAAAATTCCCACTATTCGGGACATTTCCCTCGGCTAAGTAGCGGCAGTTCAGGACCACAAGGTTAGTTTGATTTATTTAATGACTTCATTGACATGGGGATTCCATGATAGTTTCTCAATTATAATGACTCCTAAGTATTTTGCATCTTTAGTTTGTGTTAGTTCTTTTCCCTTAATGACATATTACTGATAAAACTTTATACGGAATCATATCGTCTACTTACCAATGTTGATTCCCGGTGAAACATTCATAATAAATAGAATAAAATAAACACAAAAAACATATCCTCGCCAGTTAGTTCCCTTGTCCACCAAACTCAATCCGCTCTTGCACTTGTTCAATCTACAAGACGCCATCGCTGTGAATGATTGACACAATCAATTTGATGTTTTTGGTTTTAACATTTCAACATGGAACTGAATAGCCTCATCAAGTATAATGTAAAATGACGTGCTAATGCTATACTAATAACTAACAATACTGAATCAAAGATTTAAAAAAAAAATCAGTTGTCTTTTTGTGCATGTCACTATTACTTGGAAGTTACAGATAGGAGAAGACATAGCAGATAATGGATTGAATAAAGATAAGTTAGGAATGATACACCATTGGGAAGCTAAACACATTTAGGACATTAAATGGACACAGATAACTGATAGCTGTACATACTATGATTTATCAATGCTTTTTATCTGATAAGTTTTTAAAGGGTGTGTTAGTTTAAAGAGCCAACGTAATTCGAGCAATTATCTCACACGGCACACATTAAAATGGATATAAAATATTTTTATAGTAATGATGGATGTCATATGTAGTGACGTAGGTACGTGGGTGATGACAGCACGGTTTGACACCGTCTCAGGAAGTTGACGCCAGATAGAAAAAAACAACAACATATTTTACAAGACAATGCTGCAGGCTAATACCATTCTGCGTAGCCGATTACTGCACTCGTCACACAGAAATGTAACTTCTTTAGCAGAGTTATTTCTGGTTTTGAACCGCACCAAGAAATCATAAAATCATAAGAGCATGAAAGATGACTTGAAGAATTGAACCCATTACAGCAGGACTCAGGTGACACGAGTCTATTGATTCTGTACGTATGTCTTTTATGGACAAGGATAACATACATTGATGGTATGAGTGGCACATATCGCTGTATGTCACATCGTTTCTTGATTAATCTATACTCTCATGGCTAGACTAAAGATACATTTTCATTGAATTTGTTAAGTATGTTGAGAATCTATTTCCTTAGGACACAGTTCTAACAGTGCACATAATGAGACTAAAGTGGAATAAAGTTAAGTTAAAGAAAAAAAAAAATCATTTTTCAATAATCATGAGAGAATATTTTGAACATCATTTTATAAGTTTTCACTGTCAGATTATTACCTATTACAATCATATGATAATGTCAGTAATGTGAGTTTTATCAATTCGTTTCTGGAGTACAAGCTAGTTTCAGAATGACATCATTTAGCGAGATATTCGTCCCCAGCTTATACTTGGTTGGTTCATCTACTGTGGAGAGCTGTTCGGCTGCGGTGAACTACAGGTAGTTTGCTAACGTTATTCAGTAAGTCTAAATGTTTTTCCTCGGTCTTAGCTTTACCACAGACATGGTTAACATTACAAATCGCACGAATCCACACGATGTAAAAAAAAAAAGCACTAGGGCTATCAGCAACTATATGGTCAGCATATGGAAAGTTGCTATAGTTTTCCCCCCAAATTAAAAGGAGTAGGGATAAGCATTATCTGACGTTTTAAAGCACATGTCAACCAACAGCATATTTTCGTAACACAAAATTACGAATTAGAATTTTTAGACTGTGCTAAACTGGTGATTTGGAAAAATTTACGAAAAAAAAATAATAATTAATTAAGAACTTAATACATTGCTTTCCGAAAATACCTTGCAACAAATTCTAAAGGTGAATGTTCAGTTTCCAAACTAAAGCAGATAAAAACTTATTTTAGTCTACGATGAGAGAAACACGACTCCTCTTACTGGCAATTTAACTGTAGTAAAATAAGTAAAATCCATAATTGCAAAAAATCTCTTATGAGATCTTTCTATATCGTTTGCTTTATTGAAGTTTAGATCTATGTATAGCGCTAATTTTCCCAATTCATGGACAGTCATAAAATTTGTTAATTTAAATTTTCAATCACTGCAACATTTTCTAACTGAAGTGCTCAATTCATGCTTTCAAATCAATACCTTGTGTTTAGGATTTCGTAGGCTCCTTGTAAAGTCAGTAGGATACAGTGTTTAGTAGTCTTTACTGTACCTCTTGGATGAGACGGCCCTGGTGAGAACGATTGTTCAGCAACTGAAAATCCTACATGTGGAAGAAAATCAGCAGTCCCGAGCCTAAGCTCTTCATGGGGCTTCCCGGAAAACCCCCTCAGCCCTCTGCCCCCCTAAGGGACGTAAAGACTGAGAAGCCCCCCCCCCCGAGCGGTCGCTGCTACAATCGGCCGCCTGGGCGTCCAGGACAGTAGGTCGAAAACGCCTCCCACTTAAGTGTGCCTCCCAAGGGAGGTGTGGAATTTCCTACTATGACTCGCTATCAACATAGTATCACTTTGGCGCCACCACGGCAAAGCTTACGAGTCTCTATAGTCAGCAACTAAATAGATCTTCTTGTCATGGCTACATTACCTTTAATGAGATTTCACTGATTATGTCCCTTTCTCCATCTTCAGACTGGCGACATCTTTGATCATGGTGTGTTTGAAAGATTGTTATCATTAATTGAAAATGTTAACAATATTATATTTACTTCATTAATGTCAACTTTATATATTCAAGTTTGAAATTTTACTTACATTTTATTTATTAATAGTTTTAATTAATGAACGAAAACAACATTTTTTAAAAAAAAAGCACTCAAATATTTACATTTCAGTACTTTTTTTTGTAACATGCAGAAAGAGAAGACAATGTCATTTCGTAATGTTTATCGTTTCCATAGTTATATCAGAATTAAGTTAATCCTTCCGTGTGGACTCAATGTTCGTTTACATGTGTCATGGGGTATGACCCCTGGTGCACATGTGTGGACTCAATGTTTGTTGACATGTGTCATGGGGTATGACCCCTGGTGCACATGTGTGGACTCAATCTCAATCTTTGTTTACATGTGTCATGGGGTGGGGTATGACCCCTGGTGCACATGTGTGGACTCAATGTTTGTTTACATGTGTCATGGGGTATGACCCCTGGTGGACAGTTGTCCGATCAAACACGGCCTCATCTGTCAGGTATGTAGAGCTATCGTAAGGTTGGCCCTTACGACAGAGCAGACAGACTATGAACACAACAACGACCAGGAGGCCACCGATACAAGAGAAGACAGCTATGAGCGCTGTTTTTGTGGAGCTCTTCATACCCGTGTTGGCGTCACTGTTGGCTCTCCCCTGAGTCATCTTTTGGGTCACGTGGGTAGTCTTGTGGGAACTTGTCTCTGGTGTGGCTGGCGTGGATCGAGTGGTTAAATGACTTTGGGGCTTTGGTGTGATGACGTGGGCAGTGGTGAGTTTTGGTGTGGTTGATGGTGAATGAGTTGTGACAACATCAAGGGGTTTTATCGTGCTTGTAGAGGTTGTTGTAGGCATAGTAGTAGTATTAGTTGATGTTGTTGTGGTTGTTGGTGCGGGTGGTGCAGTAATTGTTATTGTCGGCGTAGTAGTAATTGTTGTTAACGTATTAGTTGTTGTTGTTGGCGTAGTAGGAATAGTAGTCGTTGTTTCTGGCGTAGTAGTAGTTGTTGCTGGCGTAGTAGTAGTTGTTGCTGTTTTTGTTAGCGTAGTAGTAATTGGTGTTGTTGCTGGCGTAGTAGTAGTAATTGTTGTTTTTTGTGTAATAGTAGTTTTTGTTGGCGTAGTAGTAGTTGTTGTTGGCGTAGTAGTAGTTTTTGTTGGCGTAGAAGTTGTTGTTGGTGTAGTAGTTGTTGTTGGCGTAGTAGTTTTTGTTGTTGGCGTAGTAGTTTTTGTTGTTGGCGTAGTAGTTTTTGTTGTTGGCGTAGTAGTAGTAGTTGTTGGTGTAGTAGTAGTAGTTGTTGGTGTAGTAGTTGTTGGTGGCGTAGTAGTAGTAGTTGTTGTTGGCGTAGTAGTTGTTGTTGGTGTAGTAGTTGTTGTTGGTGTAGTAGTTGTTGTTGGTGTAGTAGTTGTTGTTGGCGTAGTAGTTGTTGTAGGCGTAGTAGTTGTTGTTGGCGTAGTAGTTTTTGTTGTTGGCGTAGTAGTTGTTGGTGGTGTAGTAGTTGTTGGCGTAGTAGTAGTAGTTGTTGGCGTAGTAGTAGTTGTTGTAGGCGCAGTAGTAGTAGTTGTTGTTGGTGTAGTAGTTGTTGTAGGCGTAGTAGTAGTAGTTGTTGTTGGTGTAGTAGTTGTTGTTGGTGTAGTAGTTGTTGTTGGTGTAGTAGTTGTTGTTGGCGTAGTAGTTGTTGTTGGCGTAGTAGTAGTAGTTGTTGTAGGCGTAGTAGTAGTAGTTGTTGTTGGCGTAGTAGTTGTTGTTGACGTAGTAGTTTTTGTTGTTGGCGTAGTAGTTTTTGTTGTTGGCGTAGTAGTAGTAGTTGTTGGTGTAGTAGTAGTAGTTGTTGGTGTAGTAGTTGTTGTTGGCGTAGTAGTAGTAGTTGTTGTTGGCGTAGTAGTTGTTGTTGGTGTAGTAGTTGTTGTTGGTGTAGTAGTTGTTGTTGGTGTAGTAGTTGTTGTTGGCGTAGTAGTTGTTGTTGGTGTAGTAGTTGTTGTTGGCGTAGAAGTTTTTGTTGTTGGCGTAGTAGTTTTTGTTGTTGGCGTAGTAGTTGTTGGCGTAGTAGTAGTAGTTGTTGGTGTAGTAGTAGTAGTTGTTGTTGGTGTAGTAGTTGTTGTTGGCGTAGTAGTAGTAGTTGTTGGCGTAGTAGTTGTTGTAGGTGTAGTTGTTGTTGGTGTAGTAGTTGTTGTTTGTGTAGTAGTTGTTGTTGGTGTAGTAGTTGTTGTTGGCGTAGTAGTTGTTGTTGGTGTAGTAGTTGTTGTTGGCGTAGTAGTAGTAGTTGTTGTTGGCGTAGTAGTTGTTGGCGTAGTAGTTGTTGTTGGTGTAGTAGTTGTTGTTGGCGTAGTAGTAGTAGTTGTTGGTGTAGTAGTAGTAGTTGTTGGTGTAGTAGTTGTTGTTGGCGTAGTAGTAGTAGTTGTTGTTGGCGTAGTAGTTTTTGTTGTTGGCGTAGTAGTTGTTGTTGGTGTAGTAGTTGTTGTTGGCGTAGAAGTTGTTGTTGGTGTAGTAGTTGTTGTTGGCGTAGTGGTAGTAGTTGTTGTAGGCGTACTAGTTTTTGTTGTTGGCGTAGTAGTTTTTGTTGTTGGTGTAGTGGTTGTTGTTGGTGTAGTAGTTGTTGTTGGCGTAGTGGTAGTAGTTGTTGTAGGCGTAGTGGTAGTAGTTGTTGTTTGCGTAGTGGTAGTAGTTGTTGTAGGCGTAGTAGTTTTTGTTGTTGGCGTAGTGGTAGTAGTTGTTGTTGGCGTAGTGGTAGTAGTTGTTGTTGGCGTAGTGGTAGTAGTTGTTGTTGGCGTAGTGGTAGTAGTTGTTGTAGGCGTAGTAGTTTTTGTTGTTGGCGTAGTAGTTGTTGTTGGTGTAGTAGTTGTTGTTGGCGTAGTGGTAGTAGTTGTTGTAGGCGTAGTAGTTGTTGTTGGCGTAGTAGTAGTAGTTGTTGTAGGCGTAGTAGTTGTTGTAGGCGTAGTAGTGGTTGTAATTGTTTTCGTTGGTGTAGTAAGTTTCACTGTTGGGTTGGTTTGTGTGTGTATGGTTGATGTTTGAATTGTTTTTATTGTTGGCTCAGTTTGTGTAGTAATTGTTTTGAAACATTCTCCATTAGTTGATCTTGTTATACTTATATAATCAATGCCAATGCCACCGTTTGTACCGGGCAATTCACCCTCAAACGCAATCTGTAGATGACCAAAATAGCAGGGAACATTACAAAATACACTGATTTTAATTCAATATGTAGCAAAAAATTATATAATACAACCAAACCTCTCATTACGAGCACCTCGCATAACGAATCATTCTCATAAAGAGCAATTTCTTTTTTAAAAAGTTTCTTCTTTAACGAATGGCGCACAAAGGGAAAGTCCTTTCTCCTGTAAGTGACCCGGGAGTTCCACCTTGCACTTGGTCTCATAGCGAAAAAATATTTTTAAAAATAATAAGAAGAAGACAGTAAATGGTGATGGAAAAGAGGCAAAGGAAATTAAGGTGAAACAGAAAATTAGAAAGCCCAAAAGAAAAAGTTGATTTTTGTTTAAATTGAGGAAAGAAAAATACATATTCATAAGTTTAAGACTTATATTAAGTTTGTTTATTGCAAATGTATACGAAAAGTGTTTATTTAACATTAATTCTTGCAAATTTTGTACAAAACGTATTATTTTCATTAAGTTAAGTGTTTCGTATATAATGTTTTCTGCCATCCGATCTCTTCCCGTCTAACAGTTTCTGTAACACATCACACGAAAGATAAGGTATTTTTGAACATATTCTTTCAATTATTTTATTTCTTTTTCATTGTTTGATTTTTATGTATTTGATGAATAATGTGTACTTTAAAGGATTAAACTAATCCAACTTTATTTTCCATAGTTTTCATGATATTTGAAATTGTCGGAGTAGTTTCTTGTGGCTTGGAACGGATTAAGTATTTAAAATGTAAAACGTATTTCGAGATTATAAAAATCCATGGCTTCGAACCCATCCCTGAACTAGGCCTATCAATGTTTACATGGGAACCCGGGTACCTATTGCTAAATGATTACCAGAAAACTTGCGCCCAGGTACACGTGAAAATGTTACCACATTGACTAAACCAAGTGTGGTCGAACAATGGCTCTTTCCTGTTCACATTACGGCTCACGAATAAACTAATAAAATTTTAAAAAAAATTAAATTAGGGCTGCGGAAATTAACGATTAATCTCTCGATTAATTTCTAGATTAATCGTTAAAATTTTATCGATAAAATATCAATTGAAATAATTTTAATGAATAAAAATTCGATTAATATTTAAGAAAATATTTATAATATTTTTTTCAATTTTAAAGAAATACTAAATAAACAATATAATACACTAGATAACAGAATCCGTAACACTGAGAAACATAGTACAACAGTCCATAGCAGTTAAAAGAGCTTGTGGTATTTCTCGCCATAAACAAAAAATATTTTTTGACGTCACTGCTTTACTTATATTTTAAAATAATACAAAACAGTCCATAGCAATTAACAAGCGTGTGGTTTTTCTCGCCATAAAAATATTATATTAAGTCATTGTTTTATCTTATATTTTAAGTTTGGAAAAGGAAACGATGTAACATGTTCATTTGAGGATTTATAATTATAAAATACTTTGTGAACATTTCATGAAGTTTAATATTTTGGACTTGTCAAACGAGGACAGGGATGAGTTACTTGGGCTTTTGAAAAACGTTAACGCCGTAGGCGCGCGCCCAAAAACACTAGTTATTAATAATTCATAATAATTTATATATTTTTAATATACAAACTTCTCCCGCGTATTATTATAATTTCTTAATTTATATAGACGTGGATTTAATAAAATAAAATTTATTTTAAAATATTATTTTACTAGCCTATGAGACAATGGAAATAACTCAATAAAGTTATAAAATGTCGATTACCTGTTTTTGTTACTTCCTTTGAGATACTCAGTTTAATTACGTCATTTTATCATAATTTGTTTTCTTTTAATCACAATTAACGATTAAGTCATGAAATTAATAGGTAATTTTTCAAAGTAAATGAATAAATTTAAATTAATAGTTACCAGCCATATTTTAAATATATACTCTGAAAAACGTTTAACAAACTACGAGGTATTTTGATACTCTTAGAACTTAAACAAAAATCTTTTAAATTTTTTTTTTTTTTAAATTGATTCCTTACGGGTCATGAAGGTCCATGGGAGCAAGTGAAGAAGCGTTCACAAGTTTCATTGACCACTAACGAGCATGGGATTGTGTGGGAAGCACAATGCCCCGGGGCCTTGCGAGTACCACGGCTCGAACTCGCGACTCGAGTTCTTGCAGCGGTTCGGTAGTCCAGCGCGCCACTAATTAGACCACCGCGCCCAAAAGAGATTTTGGTTCTTTGCATTTTTTAAGTAAGGAAAATAGAGCCAGTAATTAGGAAGAAATGACCTTAGCTTTGAAAATACGCCGCACAACATTGAGTTACTTGTCGTCAACAGTTAAGACAAGCAAATGTTATCTTTTCCCCCGCCCTATGGCGGATTAAGGGGGGGGGGGCTGAACGGGCTAAAGCTAGGGGCCCCCGACGTTTGGGGGCCCCCAAACTTTTTATATTTAATAATAAAAGTGTACATATGTTTGCACGAATCCTTGGAAATATAAATAAAATAAATTAATAAATATTTACTCTTCAACTGGATTTAGTTGCCTCCCTTAGAGAGCATAGTTTAAAGTATTGTTTATATTTAAAAAAAATTTCTCCACCGTGACGAGCTACGCTGGCCGTGTGGAGAGAGTAATGGCTTGTGATGCAAGCGGTACCGGGTTCGATTCCCAACTTTTTGTTTTCACACTCAATTGTAACATACCGGCGAACACTTCAAACAGTTACTTCTTCGTGTTCGTTTTTTTTATATTTAATGTTTAGTTACAGTCTTATATTAGCTGTTAACAATCATTTTAAGGGACGCTGGCTGGATAGGACCCCCGTTTGATTGCAGCCCGGGGCCCCGTGCAGTCATAATCCGCCCCTGCCCCCACACCACATGCACTATTTTCTCCACTCCAATTCTTACCGTAATTTGTTTGAAAAAAAATTCAATCGTTGAATGATTTTAACTGTAAAAAACAAAAATAAAAGCTAAGGGATGGGGCAAGTCCCAGAAAGTTTAGTTAATAAAAGTTTTCAGCCATGAACAAGAAATAACTCGCCACACAATTGTCTCCTTTTATTTTTAATTTTTTTTGTTTAACCCCCCCCCCCCTATCAAAATTATATTTTTAAAAATCCAGGCACCCGTTCAAAATTTGGCGGATTCACAGGCAGCTTTTTTCAACAATATTGACAGCCCTACCCGGAAAGGATTCATTTCGTATCTCGAGGTCCAACTTTATTCGTAAAACACTCTACCCTTTATCACACAAATAATAGATATGTGAATCAATAAAACGGAGTGGACTCTAATCACGAAAAATAAAATTATTATAGAAGAGAGTGTGTGTGGTCCCAACAAAACTTTCCTGTCAAAACTTTCCTGTCAACACTTTCCTCTCAACACTTTACCTCACATGTATCAATGGTCTCCCGGTCAGAAAACGTGAATAGTTGATGAACTAATGTGCTGGATATTTTAAACGATGTAATTTTCATAAATAGTTTGTCTTCTACGTATTTAAGCTAATTAAATGTTGTGATAATTTATTCATAGAATAAATGTGATATAATAATTTTGAATATAAAGTTATCCAAATATAAGTTACCGATTCTCATATTTGAATTACATCTTAGGAAAATATCCAGTTGTTCCTGGAGTTAAATAAGATATTTAACCCAGATAGTAATAGCAGAGACCTAGATACTTAGTCAGATAGTAATAGCAGAGACCTAGAAACTTAGTCAGATAGTAATAGTAGAGACCTAGATACTTAGTCAGATAGTAATAGTAGAGATCTAGATACTTAGTCAGATAGTATTAGCAGAGACCTAGATACTTAGTCAGATAGTAATAGCAGAGACCTAGAAACTTAGTCAGATAGTAATAGCAGAGACCTAGATACTTAGTCAGATAGTAATAGCAGAGACCTAGATACTTAGTAAGATAGTAATAGCAGAGACCTAGAAACTTAGTCAGATAGTAATAGCAGAGACCTAGATACTTAGTCAGATAGTAATAGCAGAGACCTAGATACTTAGTCAGATAGTAATAGCAGAGACCTAGATACTTAGTCAAATAGTAATAGCAGAGACCTAGATACTTAGTCAGATAGTAATAGCAGAGACCTAGAAACTTAGTAAGATAGTAATAGCAGAGACCTAGAAACTTAGTCAGATAGTAATAGCAGAGACCTAGATACTTAGTCAGATAGTAATAGCAGAGACCTAGATACTTAGTCAGACAGTAATAGCAGAGACCTAGAAACTTAGTCAGATAGTAATAGCAGAGACCTAGAAACTTAGTCAGATAGTAATAGTAGAGACCTAGAAACTTAGTCAGATAGTAATAGCAGAGACCTAGAAACTTAGTCAGATAGTAATAGCAGAGACCTAGATATTTAGATTAGCAACAGCAGAGAACAATCGAGGGAGTTTTTATGCTGGAAGTTCCTCATAGCGTTATAATTTGACGATAAAATGTTAAACATTAGTTCTGTTAAAGATGTGTTCGGAGACACTGAGGAAAACACATCCCCCCCCCCCGGTGGTGGACCGGAATAGAAGATGGTTAGAAATCTACTTTCAAAGTATTGAATCGTCAAAAATCTATTCTCTTTTCTATTTCTGAATTTTCTCGAAAGTTTCACTATGCGGCTTGTCATATCTATGACTGGAAAACGTCAATACCCATTAGGTCATTGGGGTATTTTTAGATTAAATAGTCTGTTTTGATTCGCTGACCTCACTAAAAAACGATCTTCTAGGTGCAATTTTTTTAAAAATAAATACTTCTTTACAATTAATTTTCCTGCTGAATAAATTATTAAAATGCAGACGAATTAAACTAAAATCTACTGGAAATAAGCCTAAACATTTTAAAAAGATGACTCAAAGCGATGGTTCGATAGTTGTAAACACTAGTCCTAGTCCTAGCAACAGTAGTGAAGAATCAACATATTTTTTAATTTTAATATTAATTTATTCCTCGGTCCTTATAAAATATATGCCTTAGTATTTATTAGTAATAAACAAATACCAAGATTATGACTTAAATTCAGGGGCATTCCTCGGGTTGGTGTCACCCGGAGAGGTACCCCATGGTGCCCCCCCCCCCTTTTCACGACTTAAATCAAATAACTCATCCGAGTTCTCCAGTGCCAAATAAAGGGAATATACATAATTTTACATTTTGGTGTCACCCCCGATGGTGTCATCCGGGTCGGTCTGCCCCACTACATTCCTCTAGTGACGCCCCTGTTCAAATTATAATTGCATAATTAATATTAGTAATATATAGTATTAATGAATAAAAATCACGAACGAACGATCGAACGATTTAGAGTCAGAGATACATTTACAAAATATTCATATTCCCAGGGAGTTTTATTTCACATGATTGAAAACATCACATAATATAAAATATTTATATTTAAAAATCTATAAAATAAAGATTTTAAACAAATTTTAGTCACTTTTAATTAGCCAATTCGCTGTAATGGTAATGAACAAATATAAACTAGTTGTCCCCTCGGTACATAGCGAAAAAATATTTTTAAAAATAATAAGAAGAAGACAGTAAATG
>MUZC01004781.1:136329-174796 GCA_002072015.1 Radix auricularia
GATGTACGACAGTCTACAGCAGTTAGTTTAGTTGAAAAATCGTGTGTTGATGAGCGCTGTAAAAATATTTAATATGATGACGTCATTGTTTGGTGTGCATCGGTGCGCAAAATACAACCCCTATTATTATTACTTTGCTTACATTTCAGAAAGTTAAATATTTCGTATTTATCAAAAAAGGATAAGTTAGTTGGGCTTTTTGAAAAAGGTTGACGCCGTAGGCGCCCTTAAAAAAGGGGGCGCCGCAGGCGCCACGGCGCCCCGGCACAATCTAGTAAATAATATAATAGTCCAAGTCACTGGATCTGTAGCGCTGAGCAGCGATGTACGACAGTCTACAGCAGTTAGTTTAGTTGAAAAATCTGTGTGTTGATGAGCGCTGTAAAAATATTTAATATGATGACGTCATTGTTTGGTGTGCATCGGTGCGCAAAATACAACCCCTATTATTAAATACTTTGCTTACATTTCAGAAAGTTAAATATTTCGTATTTATCATAAAAGGATAAGTTAGTTGGGCTTTTTGAAAAAGGTTGGCGCCGTAGGCGCCCTTAAAAAGGGGGCGCCGCAGGTGCCACGGCGCCCCGGCACAATCTAGTATTGACAATATTTTTAAAAATATATTCACGATAAGTGAGCACTATATTAGACTTTCTAAACTTTTGTATTTTCTGATTGTCTTGCGCTGTGTATTTTAATGAACATCCTTATAGTTATCTCTAGTATATTAAGGATTTATAGTTAAAAACTTGTTTTTAAGTGTTTTTTATTAATCATATGAAATCAAAGTATTTGAATTTATATGTGTTAATTTATTTTCTTCTTTTTAGTTCACTTATAAAAACGTGTTTTTTAAAAACTATTTTTTACCTATATTTGTTAGGCTTATCTTAAAAACGTATTCCTGGCATGCCTCTCGGATTTCATTGACTAGCTTTTTGATTCATATCCATGTATGTGAGGAAAGAGCTGCGTCATCCACCAAGAGCAATGCTTTGATCCTCGCACTGATCCGGATGTAGTGTATGCTTCCTCCACCCTGGTATGCATGTTTACACCCTCGGAGTATCCCTCAAATACATGTCGCAGTAGCACCGAGAAAAAGATACCAAAAGGACTAGGTGCCAGTACTAAGCCTTGTTTGACTCCGCTACGAACTTGGAAGGATACTGAGGTGGCACCCTTGAAGAGCACTGTGCTTTTCGAATTGGTGTGAATAGACGATGATATTGAGAAGCCACGGCTGGCATCCTATTTTTCCAGTATTCAGAAAATACCCTCGGGGGTGACCAGGTCGATTGCCTTTGTTGAGTCTATGAAGGTAATGTAGAGGGTTTTCTGTTGCTTCCGATATTTCTCTTGTAGCTGACGGAGTGTGAAAATCTTGTCCAGGTTTGACCGACAGCCCGAAAACCACATTAAAACTGCAGGATTACATCTTATGCCACAAATTTTAGGCGTGCAAGTACCACTCTGACAAAGGCCTTTCACACACTCTCCAGGAGGGATATGCCTCAATAGTTGTTGGAATCGCTGCGATCACCTTTGTTTTTTGTAAAGCGTAACTATTTTAGCGTCACGCATATCCTGTGGGATGTGGCCGTGTTCCTAGCTATCGCTATGAGTTCGTGCAGAAGCTTCAGTAGAGCTGGCTTGCCTTACTTAAGAACTTCAGCGGAAATGCCATCGCTACTTGAAGACTTCACATTACTCAAATGATCAATGGCCTTACTAAGCTCCTCTATTGACGATAGATCATCAAGCTGATCTGATACTAGTATATCTGGGATTTTCTCTAGGACAGAGTCAGATACTATATTGTGTGTTGCACATATCACTAGGTAGAACTCACTCCAGCACCGCATTAGCTTGTCACGTTCTGAGATCATCTCGCCTGTCTTTGACTTGTATGGAGCTGAGTTTGAGATTATGGCTCCAGTGGCCCTTTATGCCTTCGTATAATTTTAAATATGTTCCTGATCGGCAACATCCTTTACAGAGGTTCACCCAATATGTGTTGGCACAAAAACGTGCAATCTTCCGGGCTGTGTTTCTGGCATTTCTGAGACACTTTAGTAAGTCCTTGGGCAGCTTTGTAGGCCAGTAAACTTTTCTCTTTTTCTCTGTCAAGATTGGGCATCAAACTAATCTACTTGCGACCAAGAAGTGGTCAGTCTCACAGTCAACACTGTGGTCACTGCGTGTTTGGAGCACACTGGCTAGGTCAGAGCGCCCGTTGATAACGAGATTGGAGTGGTGGTGTCTCCATAACACTTTGTGAATGTTATTGCATTTGAATAATGTGTTGGTCACACACAGATTGTTAGTGCTGCATAGCTCAAGCAGTCGTTGGCCGTTGTCATTCATTTTACCAAAGCAGTGTGAACCAATAATAGTAGACTATGACTTTGTGATCCGTACTTACCCTGGTGTTGAAGTCAATGTGGAGACATAGACTCATGTGTAGGGTTTTTTGCTTCTGTGGAGTCTAGAGCCTTAGTGAAAGACGCTTGAGGTGGTTAAGGCATGTAAAATGAACGAGCCCTGGCCGCATCCCCATTGGATGAACTGCCGTCAGGAAATAGGAATACAGGTCGTCCACGTCTCCCATTTAACGATGTCTGCCATAGAGACATGAAAGCAATCAGAATACGCACAAGCGACAGGGAGTATAAGACAGAAGATCGATCTACGTGGAGCACAGTTAATAAAGAGGGCTACATAATAGACTAGGAGGATGGAGGAGGCTACAGACGGAAGAGCTAGGAGAAAGGCCAAAACATTGGGAGGCACAGAACTCGTGTGCAAAAGCTGTGGTAAAGACTATCCTATAAGGATAGGACTGCAGAGCCACACAAGGTAATCAGCTCAGACCAACGGTGATGCATTATCGTCTTGCGAGACGGAAGGATGCCAATAATAAAGCCTCGTAGAAATTATCCAGAGCAGAGATTTGGTTCATTCAGGCTGAGGATATGAGCTGCGCCCGATGATGCTGATAGTTTAATGCCCAGTATCCTCTCTGTGCCATGTGCCGCCAGTTCAGCATGTGAAATAAGTGAGATTTTTATTGCAAAACCAACGCCGTGCTGCTTTGGTCTGTCTGATGGTTGTACTTGCCAGATATAAGTATAGTTGGCCCCAACCACTTGGTGTTGTCAGCCAGCCGTGTCTCCTGTAGGCATGCAATGTCGATGCCAAATCGAGAAAGTTTTCTATCGATGACTACTGACTTCCTCATATCTTCTGCATAAGAAGAGTCAGAGTTACTACCAGTCCACAGAATGCGGACATTTGGGATAAGAAAAAAAGTGCTGGAAACTTATTTCTTATTATTTTAACTGGTGCATGGTTTTTACTCGCTTTTTGTGTTAATACTGAGATGCGCCCATTTGGACAGGCGAGCTATGGTGGAACACCACCTTCCTGGCTTGGGGTGACAAGTTTATAGCGAGCGGTAAATGCTCATTGAGACATGGCTATCTCTCCCAGTCTGGAACAACCCCTGGCGCCTTGGTCTACGCCTATTGATCAATGGCTTATAACCGGTAACTGCCATTCAACGTGTTGAGCCTACCCCTTGCAGCAAAGCTGGATTGACCTCTCCAGGTTTGAGTAGAGAAGGTAGAAAAAAAAACGGAGTCCACGATAGCCTAGGCAGTGCTCTGAGAAGGCCAAATGTAGCCCATACAGCAGGCCCTTTCTCTCCACGCAGAGGAAGATTCCAAGGGAACAGCTTAGCTGATACAACAAGGTGCCATCTACATCACCAGTGTTGCTAAAGACATAGCGAATTGGCAATAAAATGCTTAAGGGACTTAATCTCCTGATTTTTTAAAAAGGTTTATTCCCGTAGTCTCTCCATTAACAATTGTAGCCGTGAGACAGCGGAGGTTTGAGATTGGAGTTTCCCTCTCCTGGATGATCTACTATCACTGTTTACGAGCCCCATCTGCCAAAAGCCACTAGTTTTAAAGCGCCAGTGGCCCGCCTCCACCACTTCTCCTGTCATTTGAAATGTGATGCGGCAGTCTGCTTACTAGTCTTTCGAGAAGTCCAGAAGGCGGACTTTGGAAGGCAGCGGCTATTTTAAAGTGGAAGGCATATGGATATTTCCAGAAGAGTGGGTGCTTATTCTCTCACTCCCAAGCAGCATTACTAACTTTGGACCACGATGTGCAATTATTATAAATTAAAAAGATACTATATAAATCATATTTGAAATTGTGCAAATATGTTAAAATTATATGCACTTTGATCACATTTCTTTGTTAGAAAAAAAAACTTTTTAAAAACGAATTTAAAAAAAAATCAACGAATTCAATTTGAATTTCTACTTTGATCCTATATCTCGGCCAAATGGTTCGGATTTAGGGCCCTTTTTGAACCAGATCTGGTCACGCTAACTAAAGTTTGAGGACACTTGACAGGTAGAAAATTAAAGCATTTAAAATTCTTACTTACATAAAATTTGTCCCATAAACAGGTGCTGATGTAAGCAGTGCGCCACTGTGTTGCTGTGTTCACATCTTTCATTTCCCACAGTAGTACATCAGTATAACGTGACTTATAGCCTGGGTCAGCTTGACTCCAGACTCTGATGTTATGTGATGTGTTGGTCGTACTGTAGTGAAACTCTATACAAATAGCTCTGACGTCAGGGTTAATGGGAGCACTGATGAGAGCTCTGGTGTGGGGCGGTGGTGGTGGATTACCAGGAACGTTTTTATCAAGAGTCATGTAGAAACCTTAAAGATTGATATTTAAAATATTTAAAGCACTCTAACTTTTAAAATATGTAAAACAGTACATATTATCTAATTTTATATTTACAAAATGTTTATCTTTTAAATATTCAAATTTAATTGATGAATAACTAAAATAAAAATTTAACTTTTAAAAATGAGAAAAGTAATACTTCGTTGCTATTTAAAAAAAAGTAATATGTAGATTTCAATGACTGTCAATAAGTTCGGGGTGCCTTGCGAGATAAGAGATAGTCACAGTTGTTACGTTGGCAAATTGTCCAGCAACCATTCTTTGAATCATTTCATCTTGTTGAATCATGACTGGTGGACAAATATCTCTTATTAAAGGATGGCTAGCGTCATCAATATCGCATGGCGTTCTTGGGAATTATATTTTAAAGTAGGGCTGCGGAAATTATTGATTAATTAATTCTAAACTTTTCCCCGTATTATTATTATTACTTATTTAGACGTGCATATGTAAACAAATGGTTTTTTCAACATTATTTCTTGCAGAGCTGTTGCGTCACTAAATTTGGGAGCCATGAAATCATGAATTTAAGCGACTTAACCGATTTCGATGAATCGCAACTTAACGGTATCTGTAAAGCGTTATAAAAATATATTTAATCGATTAAATTTTTCCCGATTAATAGAAAAAAATTAATCAGTACCAGCCTTATTTGTCAATTACTTTTTCTCAAATTTCGAAAATGTTCCGTCTACTGGACACAAAATTGCAAATATTAGACTTAACAATTACATTATACACATCATTTATCTGCGACGTTTTCATTTACAATGGTGAGGTCATGTTTTAGATAATCCTCCGATTATCCAATCTGTTGACGCAGGATAAGTAGTAGATTAGCGAAACGTGACCTCACGCCTCACCTAGTTTTTAAATAATAAAAACGCTTTGACTTAAAAAAAAAAAAAAAAAGACTAGCTTGACGTATTATGTAAAAAAAAACTCTTGTACTATATTGAATCTGCTTATAATTGTCCAATGAATACGCTCGACTAGCGTACCGATGGTCACGAGTTCGAATCCATGCGAAGGCAAGGATTTGTTCCTGTGGCCTCAGGACTCCCTGAGTCACCCAGCTCCAAATCGGTACCTAACTAACAATAGGCGGCTGGGTAATGAAAATATTTAAAAATAATTCGGATTTGTACATTTCCTTTAAAATATCAAAAGTTATTCAGAATAATTTTAAATTTCTACTCATCAGGCAACACATTTATTTTTTAAAATTCTTTATTACATTTCATTAGTGTTCCAAGATAAGCATCTTCTTTTCAAAACGAGATCGAATAGCTTGCATAAAATCCAAGTAATGAATATACTGACCAACTAATTCTTGGCATATTTTCACTCTAAAATACAAAGGCTTTTTTTTTTTTTACTTCATACAGGTGCAAAATTAAAACTTGTGATTGAAGGATAAATATCTCCAGACTTGTTTCCAAAGAAAATATTTTAAAAATTAGATATTATAATTGATGATGGAACTCTCCTACCTGAAGTTTTGTTTGGAGGCTGCCAATCGTGAGGTATGGGATTATTTTGAGATCTCGTCCATTTCAGATTGACGTTATTCTCAGCGTAACTAACGAAATTACATTCAGATTTGTCAAAGTTACAAGACGGTAATCCTGACATGTTCCTGGTGCATGATAGATCTGCTGTTGGTAATGGGTTTGTTAAAGTTGTAGCTAGAACTGAAAAGTAGAAAACAATTGGTAATAAATCAATAAATTTTCAACTCACTTTTTACAGTAGCGCCCCTTCTGAACTCCAAAAAATTTCTTTAAAAGGGGCCGTCCATAAATAACCTAACGCCCTAGGGATTGGCGTCACGCATTAGTGCCAATGTGTGACGAAGGGGAGGGGGTGTTTAAGAAATGTGACGTCACATAAAAACGCGCAACTTTAAATAAAAGCTCCACTTAAATATTTGATTTCTTGCAATTTATTAAATAACGTTTTCAAAGGCTTTACGCGTCTTACGATAATAGAGTGAATCTTTACACTAAGTACATATTTAAATGAAAAAAAAATAGTTGGCAACATGCTCACTTTCAATTGTAAAATATCCTTTAAAGATTGGTCAAAGCTTTGTGACGTCATTTTGGAGGTGGTGGGTCTATGTTTTTTGACGAGGTGTGACAAGGGGGGGGGGATTTAAAATCACCCAAAATGGCGTGACGTCATTTATGGACGGCCACTATAATGCAAATTCTATATATAATTTAACTCCTATAAATAATTGATCTCCTATTGACTCCTATAAATAATATAACTTCTATAACTCCTACCCCTGTAAATAACATAACTTCTATAAATTAATTTCACTTCTATCTATACTAATATAAAAAGCAAAACCCTCACTGAGTGACTCATTACAAATTTTCAATTGCAGTGGAAGGTAGAAGCTTGTAGGTTTAGAAAATTGTTTCCACACTCTCACGATGATAATTAGCACACACTAAATAATCAACGCTCATTGGGGGGCCAGCGACACACTCAAAATGTTGTATTTTCTGTATATAAGCATTATAAAAATTAGTTTAAACTTTAGCTACTGTCTAATGGATGCATGTTCACCAAACTTAGTTTTAAAAAAAAAAAGTTGACTCATATTAAAATACTACAGGGCAATAAACTCCTAATGTCTATTTATTCTTGGCCGAGAGCTAAAAATTTACTTTTCGTAAACATTCAATTCTTTATTCCACATTTCATTTTACACGATTTAACAAATATATCCATCATAATCAGATTGAAATCAATAGGTGTTTTGAATTTTACATATTACACATATTTGTCCAAAATGTCATTTTGTCCTATGTATTCTTCCGATCGCCATTAAACTTTAGACATGAAACACGTTACCACAAAAGTTTCTGACATAAAAGTTTTAAAAATATTATTAGTTCACCTGGGATCCGATTTGTGATTTTCTTAACACGAATTATATAAAATGTATTTTAAACTGCACCTACTGGATTTAAAGATGAATCTTGACCAAACTTGGTACTTACACATTTGATGGCCCTTATTAAAATTCTGTAGTGTACTGAACTCGTAATGTCCACTCCTTCAGAACACGTGGCACCAATTTATTTATTTTTTCGTAAATTTAAAAAAAATCTATTTCGTCATTTAATTTTTAAAAATCTTATCACATATTTCCATCATGATCCAGATTGAAGTTTTCAAGCCGGAGGAGTTTACATTTATCATTGTTTTTGCCCAGGGCCCTTAATGTTATTTCAGTTCAAATTTGATTTGACAAATATCAACAAACAAGGATATCCATCATTATCCAGATTGAAATCAACAGGTCTTTTAAAATGTACATCTTGCATCGGTTGGACCCGGGGCCCCTAATATCGCTTTTAGGTAAGCTGTAAGAATATTATTTTAGTCACTGATCGCCAAGAAACTTCAGAAAGTTGAGTACACTCCTAATGTACTCCTGCGAAAACTTTTGACTACAATGGATTATTCTCGATCTTAATTGATATGTAAGGCTTTGCTGATACATTATTATAAACCATATGGCATAAAAACTCTGATGTCCAATAGTTCATCAGTTTTCATTTTGTAATTATATTCACTTAACGGTCGACAAACTTCGCCAAGGGAAACTTCCTTATTTGTTCTCCCATTTTCTGCCATAGAAACAGATGCTGTCATCTATGATAATTTGACTGTAATGAGGTTAGTGCTGAACCGAATCAACTTGTAAACACTTAACTATAACCCCCCCCCCCACACACACACACACACAGAGTAGAGGGTAGTAATTGGAAAGTATCACAATGTTGTTTGTAGACTTACCTTCATTATATGTCAAGCTTGTCATTAAAATAATAACGTCTAAAACAGCGATATAAGAATAATATAAGAATATATTCCTCACAAAACAATTAAAACCACTCGACAAATGAATTGAACGTTTGCAGGAGTGACGGTTATTTGACGTCCGCATTGTTTCTACCGTCAGAAACATTTCAAACTGTCACTGTATAGAGATGTAAGTTAGTCTGGAATTATGGGTGTGTCCTTATTATATTAAAATGGCGCCTGAATTAAGATAATTTTTAGTAAATAAATACAACATATCTGTCTTATTAAAAAAATAACTCCATTGACTTATAAATAATAGCCTCATGAGAAATGTATGTCTGACATCCAGCTGAAAACAACGAATTCAGATTTTGTTTTTTAAGAGAGCAGATTTGTCTCAAATTATTTAGACTCATTATCCATTGAACAGCTCTTAACCTAATTTTTTCAATGTTATTCGTTATTGATTTAAGTACTTCTATAATCTTTTTTTAAAGATTAATCAATACAACTACCCCCCTTTCACCCATCACACTGAGGTTATCATTTCAGGTTGCCACTCTTATATCTGATCTATATAAAAACTGATACGATATGCGTGCCATTGTTCGGACTTTTAAAGGACTTTTACGTCAGGTCAATTCTTTTTTTATCAGTGTAGACGGTCAGATTATGTGTTTAAATGTCAGGGTGGTGGATCAGATCATGTGTTTAAATGTCAGGTTGGTGGGTCAGATCATGTGTTTGAATGTCAGGGTGGTGGGTCAAAGGTAGATAGTCAGATCATGTGTTAAAATGTCAGGGTGGTGGGTCAGATCATGTGTTTAAATGTCAGGGTGGTGGGTCAGATCATGTGTTAAAATGTCAGGGTGGTGGGACAGATCATGTGTTAAAATGTCAGGGTGGTGGGTCAGATCATGTGTTAAAATGTCAGGGTGGTGGGTCAGATCATGTGTTAAAATGTCAGGGTGGTGGGTAAAAGATAGATGGTCAGATATTGTGTTAAAATGTCAGGCTGGTGGGTCAAAGGTAGATGGCCAGATCATGTGTTAAAATGTCAGGGTGGTGGGTCAGATCATGTGTTAAAATGTCAGGGTGGTGGGTAAAAGATAGATGGTCAGATATTGTGTTAAAATGTCAGGTTGGTGGGTCAAAGGTAGATGGCCAGATCATGTGTTTAAATGTCAGGGTGGTGGGTCAAAGGTAGATGGCCAGATCATGTGTTAAAATGTCAGGGTGGTGGGTCAAAGGTAGGTGGTCAGATCATGTGTTTAAATGTCAGGGTGGTGGGTCAGATCATGTGTTTAAATGTCAGGGTGGTGGGTCAGATCATGTGTTAAAATGTCAGGGTGGTGGGTCAGATCATGTGTTAAAATGTCAGGGGGGTGGGTCAGATCATGTGTTAAAATGTCAGGGTGGTGGGTCAAAGGTAGATGGCCAGATCATGTGTTAAAATGTCAGGTTGGTGGGTCAAAATGTAGGTGGTCAGATCATGTGTTTAAATGTCAGGGTGGTGGGTCGGGATTATAAGTACAATATTTCCGAAAATGTCAATTTTGAAAAAAGGCAATTATTTTCAGAAAAAGCCCCAAAGTACCAAAAGAATTAGAAAAGCTTTTTAAAAACATGGTTCCTCTAGTATTATCTTAATTACTTAATTCTTTCTTGAAATTGGTATTTTTATATTTTACATTTTTATGTTATTGTCATTTCGCTTAAACAACGAAACTTTTTGAGCTAATTTATGTATTAATTACTTTTATGTCTACATCTGTTATTCAGGTCTTATATATGTCATTTCCTTCATTTTAACTTCTGTATTAGTCATAACGGTGTCTCTGTGAAAAAAGAACAACAACAAGAATTCTTTTTTTTTTTTAAATGTGAATTGTTAACAGACGAATTTTAACTGTTTGGCTACATACTCTGCTAAAATGTTGTTTCGTTTATATTTTTTACGCATGATGTTGTGATGTCAGGGCTAAGATTAGATGTTAGGGGCCGTCACGAGATTTTAGCCGATTTTTTTTCACTTCCCCTCTCCCTCGTCACATTTCGTCGCAAATACTTACTTAGACCCCCCTCCAATGTAAGTTGTACTCTCTATTTGAAAAAAAAAAGCCTTTCAGTTCACTTTTTTGTCATTAAGTATGTATTTAGTATAAAGGTTGCACTCTAATATCGTAACACGCGTGAAGCAAAATAAAATATCATAAAATATATATTTTTTAAAATTAAATATTTAAGTCGAAATTTTATTTAAAGTTGCGAGTTTTGATGTGACGTCAGATTTCTTAAACACCCTCGTCTTTAAAAAAATTGTTTACCTCTAAAAAAAAAAAAGATAAGCTGCCCACGCGGCACGTGGTGTCAGTATTTATATTAAAATCATTTATCAATTCAAGCTAAACCACAGCAAACAAACTCTCACACTATATAAAATAAAATAAAAATGCTAATAAAACTGCTTGAAGGCTGAACCGTCCTTGTCTTGTCCGATCTATACAGACGCTTATTCTATACAGAAGATTTTTGTGTTTACTATCATGACCAGCCGCCTCTGTTTTCCTAACTAGTATTAGGTGCCCTTTCGATTCTGGGTGGACTCGGGGACGCTCTTTACCCCAGCAATAAGTCCCTGCCTTCGAGCCGTGCCCATCAATACGCCAGCCGAGTACACTTGCCGCTCGACCACCGTAACCGATTTAATCGTCGCAGTAGAAGAAAATATTAGGCCAACGTTTCTGGGGGTGGGGGTGGGGTGACGTGATTAGGAGAAGCTGAAAACTTTACATCTACTAATAAAACTTGATCATATATGTCATTGGCCCATACTAGTGCTCTGAATTTAAAGGCACAAGCAGAAAAGATAAAGGCGACTGAGAATTGTTGGTAAAACTTCAATCGCAATCATCAAATTTTTCTGTTTGTCGAAGTCTCGTCTCGAAGGCACTTACACGCAGTACTTATTAAGCTCGTTTGTTTTGAAAGGCGATGACTATCTTTCAGCATATGAAGGTATTACGACAATGGGGCTCAACTTATTAATCCTAACACTTAAGCTAATGCTTACTACACTTATTGCGTATTATAAGATTATAAAAACACTGCATGTGTTAAAGATTCTTACTTTTGTATTTAGAATAACCTGCTAGAACACTCATCTTTTCTTTACTATCACACATGTTGACTTTTGGCTTTATTAATTGTACAAATGTTGTTCTATGACCTTTTTATTTGTAAAATGTTGCTATATGACCTTTTCAATTGTACAGATGTTCTCCTATGCCCTTTTAATTGTACAAATGTTGTCATTTGACCTTTTAAATTATACAAATTTTGCTATATGACCTTTTTAATTGTACAAATAATGTTCTATGACCTTTTTATTGTACAAATGTTGCTCTATGACCTTTATAATTGTACAAATGTTGTTCTATGACCTCTTTAATTGTACAAATGTTGTTCTATGACCTCTTTAATTGTACAAATGTTGTTCTATGACCTTTTTAATTGTACAAATGTTGTTCTATGACCCTTTTACTTGTACAAATGTTGTTCTATGACCTTTTTAATTGTACAAATGTTGTTCTATGACCTTTTTAATTGTACAAATGTTGTTCTATGACCTCTTTATTTTTAGCCCTGAAAGTCAGACTCGACTACACCATTGTACGATAATTTTATTACTTTTCTGATATAAAGATGTTATTGTTTAGCTTCAACGTTGTTTTCCTTTGTGAACCTCTAAAATGGTTTTTATTTCCATATTTTTCTACAAATTCAATGTAGCAATCTGTCTCTAAACTTACTAACTCTGAAAACCTACGTGGCAAATCTTAGCTATATAATACCACAACCCTCAAGCACTAATAAAGTCGCTGCTACAGTCGCTGTTACAGTGGAAGTTACTGTCGATGTTAGTCAATGTTACAGTCATGTTACAGTCAATGTACAGTCAATGTTACAGTCAATGTTACAGTCAATGTACAGTCAATGTTACAGTCGACGTTATAGTCAATGTTACAGTCTATGTTACAGTAAATGTTACAGTCGGTGTTACAGTCAATGTACAGTCGATGTTATAGTCAATGTTACAATCGATGTTACAATCTATGTTAAAGTCGATGTCACAGTCGCCATTGGTGCATTATTTTCAACGAGAGGACAGTAACGCGTTTGAGACATTGCGTACGACATTAAGTCACTATCACACACTTGGATGCGTAAAGAATTGAAATAATTGCAAGTATTGGCACAAGAAATCGTTATCAAAAAAGTAATTTATTAAAATAGTGATTACGTTTATATATTTGAAGGTTCCGTTGTAAGATTTAGTACTACACTTAAAACAATGAAATTAATCAAATATTAAAAGCTTTATGAATCGTTTATGCCGTTAAGGCAGTGCTCTTAAAATAACGACCATCCATTGGTCCAATCAAAAATCATGGCGTACAAGACGAGTTAGATGACTGTTGGAGGAGAAGACAATTCCATGTTTAGGATTATATAGTTGTCATCTTGTAAGGATTAAAAAAAAATTTATGTTTATTTATGAATTCTTATTGTTACATTATAGAGAGAAGTCGTTTGTTGACATGACGGGATAAGGCTTTAACCGTTTGTTTTAGTCAGCCACATTGAAGAAACTAAATGAAAATTACACAATAATTGTGACTTACGTTTAGTCTAATGTGTTACATTTTTTATATAGAGCGTTGACAGTGTTTACGTATAGTTATCAAAGACATACGATAAAAAATGATAACGATAATAGCAAAAATCCCAGATAGAAATATCATTTGTGGGACAGAGAAATTAGATATTTTTAGAGGTTCAACTGTAATCTATGACCTACATTCATATGAACATTTTCCCCACATTCATCCTCCAAATTAACAATTATTTGATACATAATTGAAATTTATTGAACCTCAATTTTAGTGTCTTTTTTCTGATTCCCTAATAATTTTTTCATGAACTTTATTGTAATTAATATTGAAATATTAAACCTATTTATAGATTAATACTTTTTGTCTAGTTTGTGACGTCATTCCTAGAATTGTTATTTTTTTCAGAGATTCCTATTTTTTTACCTGCTTGTGATCATTGGTGGAAATTGTAATTTCAATCTAAATATATTTCACCACAACAAGAACAAGCCGTGTGAAAATAAGCATGACGAACGACTCTTGCTGGGGTCGATCAATCCCAGTTTATGGTTGACAAGTGATGGTAGTAAGGGTTGGGGGCGGGGGCATATAACAAATGCAATGTGCATGTTGCGAGACCAATAGTGCGTCGGCAATTGAACCCTCCACCTCCCCCCCTCCGACGTTCATTCGCGTCGTTTTGATTTGTTAGTGCTGCTGTATGTGTCTTCCCCCCCCCCGTTCTTTGCCCTATTAATGAGCAAGTCTCCGGCGTAGGCTACGCTGCGGGTTGTGTCTAGTTTACCATAATGTGTTTAGTTTAATGTATAAATCTTGAATGAATAATGTATGCCTATTTTCTGTGTTGTCTTCTATTTTATGTTTCTCACTTACTAATGATCCTACATGTGGAAGAAACTCATCAGTCCCGAGCCTGCGCTCTTCATGGGGCTTCCAAGAAGATCCTCTCAGTTGTCGGGCTCCCTAGGGGACGTAACAGCTGAGAAACACCGCGGAACATTCGCTTTTGGGCATCTAGATCAGGTAGTCGAAAATGCCTCCCACTAACTTGACCTCCAGGAAGGAGGTGTTGAATTCCCTACATCAACCCGCTACCACTTTGGCGCCATCCTGGCAAAGCACGAATCTCAAGTGTTAGGATCGCCGCAATGCGAAGCTGGGGGGTCATCAAAGACCTACCTAGAGTGTAACCCCCAATGGAAGGTTTCCTCAGAGCTGGCGTCCGCTGCGTTCTGAGCGCTTCCTCTTGCTAATCCGTACTTGAGCTCTTGGCCCTAAACCGGTACCGCTCAGTGGCGTTGCTAGTAAAATTGAGGGGGGCGAAACGGTCGCTTCAGAGTAACCCAAACCTCTAAGGGTACTTTGGTTTTCATCATCTAGATACTTTGCCTAGCACGTAACACCTAACATATCGGACTTCACCATTGCCTGCCAGGAGTTTTCGGTTTCGGGTCGCGGTCAGGTCAGCGACCCTTCTCGTCTGTCGAGCCACGTAGAGGCCACACCTTCTCACTTGCAAATTAAACTGCTGTATTGGAGGAAGTTAATTTCATACAACAATTATTGAAGGCAAGTTTACACCTGGGTAACACGATGACCATGAATGAAATAATAAACAAGAAGACACATTATTTAACTGGTATTTATAGAGTTAGTTTAACTGTTATTTATAATATTGCTTGCAAATAGTTAGCATAAGTTGAACTATTTATTATTTATATATGTACAGCTAATATTAATTTCCTGTATAAAATTTCTTTGCCTTTAAATTATAAATTTTCAGTCGCAAAATGTTTAAGCTTAATGAATTTTCGTTTAAGTAAAATATTTTAATTTTGTGTGTGTCTTATAACCTCGTGGTCGTGAGGGGTTCTAGTGTTTCCAGAAGAACTTTTTCGTGCTTGGTAGACATTGGCGGTACCCATCTCCGCTCCAGGTCAGCGGAGGATTTTTTAGCAATAGTCATTCATCAACATTTTTATAGTGGCCTTAACGTGGGCTAGACCCCACGCCCCTGGGCATAATTCTATTAAAACAATTAACAAAACAATAAACTCGAAGCTACATTTCTGAAGATCCTTTTGTTTATTTTTCATCTTCTGAATCAATCATAAAACGATACAAAAATTTAAAAACTGTTTCATCCACCTTTCGGACAAAAAAAGTATTTATGAAAATTTTGTTAAAGTTCGAAAGAAATTTCCACTACAACTTTATTCAACTCACAAATCCGTCTAACAGTTAAAATCCAAAAGAAGGAAATGATTTTTTAAAATAATTTCAGTGCTTTTTTTCAGTGGGAAGTCATGGGAACTGAGTTCCCATACCCTTTTTTGGCCAGATTCGTGTATATTTATATAAATAGTCGGCATTTTACTTACTGTCAGTCCTTTTTACAGTGTACAGTGGGGACTCAAAAAAAAAAAAAAATGTGAAATGAGTTCCCAAACATTTTTCGCTAGAAAAAAAAAAGCACTGATTATAGCCAAATGATTTCTACAGTTACCGACCAATTGTTCAGTGTTTGGATATCAGTCTTTGGATGAGAAATCAAGTATTTGAACATTTATATAAATGTACTAGTTTAATAGTTTATAATGTGGGAGTACTCAGGTTACAGAGTTCACGCAGGCTGGATAATGTCACGTGACTGCATCTTACATCACGAGAACGAGGCTACGGCGACCATGACAGATACAGTGGGCAGATAAATCAAGATAAAGGGATGCAAACACTGGCGCTAGTTAGTGGGAGATGATTTCCGAAATCATCGGGACTATCAGACCGCATGACGCTGATAGCAGTTATCAATTAGGCGCGGCTAGTTAATGAGAAATAATCATAGTAACCAATTAAACAACGATAGAGAAACAGACTTTAGCATGGATGGGGAAATAGGCTTAAGGTGGGTAGAATCTACTCCTACAGACGCCACAGATAATTTTAGGACAAATAAAAGGAAAACTTTTTTTTTTTTGAATTTGGAACGCACTGCTAAGAGTACAGAGAACAAATATCAGAATATGGCCTAGAGAGTAGACGAGGCTCATGAGGTGAAAGTTGACCAGAGAAAGAACTATTGAGACTTTGTTTTGTTCAAAATACTCTCTACAAATTTTTAACAGGATTCTCTTAAGCAATTTTTTCAAACTGTGGTTCGCAGACCACTGCATGGATTCCCTGAAAAGGATTTGAAATGACTTTATTATGTTTTTTACAATGCGACAGTTTCTCATTTTATCCGATCGGATCGTGCAAAAATCTAATCACCCATCATAACTTGAGGTATTGTATTATTCTTTAAATAGGTACTTCGATACTCGTACGCTCCACATTCTGCGCATGTTGAAAATACAAGAAAAAAAAATTCATGACAATTATATATTCATTTCGGGTGAAGTTAGTTTATTTTTTAACCCTTATGTAATTATTGTAACCATTTACAAAGTAGAAAACGGTAATAATTCCTGATTTACACACAAACCATTAGTGAGATTTGTGTAACTGAAGTTTTCCTGTTTTCTTAATGGGAAAATATATAATTCCATATTATATCATTCAAATGCATAATAGCCATTGATCAATCCTAGTGAAGTTACTCATCCTTGGGCGTAATTAATTTTTTTTCAGTTACTAAAGTTTAGGAAAGATCTCTCACAGATGGCATTACTTAAAGCTGTTGTGAAGGATGTTCGCAATAATATTATAGTATTAGCTACGGGGGATTCAAATGTAAAAAAAAAAAGAAATAAACTGTAATAAATAAATATAGAATCTAAAATGTGAAATAAACTGTAATAAATAAATATAAAAAGTGAAATAACTGTAATAAATAAATGTAAAAAGTGATATAAACCGTAATAAATAAATGTAAAAAGTGAAATAAAATGTAATAAATAAATATAAAAAGTGAAATAAACTGTAACAAATAAATATAAAAAGTGAAATATACTGTAATAAAAATATAAAAAGTGAAATACACTGTTTTAAATAAATATAAAAAGTGAAATAAATTGTAATAAATAAATGTAAAAAGTGAAATAAACTGTAATAAATCATTCAATCATGGAGGCTTGATTGCAATAGTTTACTTTTTATTGTCCGTGAGTTGGTTTTTTTTTTAAAGTCCTTGATTTTTCCAAAGGCTTGCAATATACATTTCTCTAAGTTAAAGTAACGGTCATTAGTTACTCGTATTTGAGCTGAAGTAGCAATATCATAGATTTACTGTTTTTCAAATTGTGTAAGTTACGGGGACTTCAATATGAACAGCGAAGTACACAGTAACTGGCATCAGTGGCGTAGCCATGGGAGGGGGAGGGAATCCATTACTTTCCGTCGGTGCGGAAACATGGAAAAGAATGCATAGCAACGTTTTGCTTTGCCAAATTACATCTTGTTTCAGTTGACTTGTCTAATCTTTACAGACACCTCTATACAGCAGATTATTGCTTCCACAGCCCATGCTGGTCTGTTGGCAAGCGACGCAGTGTTCACAGGCCACAGCTATGCGGGTTCCAATGATTACCAGCCGATTTGTTTCCCTAAATAGCGTTAGGTACCCATTCAGAGCTGGGTGGACTCAGGAATGACCTTGGCCCCGGGGACAAATTCCTACCTTCATGGACAGTCGAACCCGTGACCCTAAGTACGAGAAAATAGCGCCATTGCCACTAGATCAAATGCAAATGTTTGTTTGTTTGTTTGTTTTTTAAAATCTAACGCATGGTTAAAGTTTCATTTTGATTCGTTTAAAAAAAAAAAAAAAGCTTTTGTATTTTTCCAGTCAAGATAGCTGTAGTATCATAAGTTTGACCTCTGAAATTCGTTATAACAATACAAAATTTATTTTTGCTTCAATATCTTCCTAAAATTCAAATTTTAGGCTTAACGAAACACAACGCTTGAGTTGTTTATAAGCAATGGAACATTGTCCTAAAATATTTTTTGCTGGAAAGATTCTTTAGGAGCTTAATATCCCCTAAAACTTAGTAAAAACTTAAATGAGAAAATTTTGAAATTGAGGTACTTATAGGTGATTGAACAGTTAACGCATTTCCCCAAGATTTTCCTAGATTACAGAATTGTACGTGGTAAGCAGATGCGAGTTCTAAATCATAGGGTTTTTTTCTTTTTTTTTTTTTTCCCACTAGTATTTTCCCTTCTCTTGCTGCGAAAAGATTATTTTTTTAGAGCACTTAAGTAAAAAAACTATTTAAAAATAATGTTACAACAATTTTGATTGTTGTTAGAACAACCTTTTATTGTTTGGCAATAGTATGGGCAAAATAATATTAAAAGAATCACACAAACATCATAAAGTATGTATCAAGTTAATTATAATAGAATTATTATGTGTTTTATGTAGGGCTGTTATCGTTAGTTAACTTTTGAACAATTACCGAATAATTAATCGATAATTTTTTATTAAAGCTATAAATAAGATGTATGACGTCATTAAACTGTAACTTTCAAGGGAAGTAACAAAAACAGGCAATTCACATTTATTTTTAATATAGATATATAAGATGTTCAATATAATGTCAATGAATTTGAATTTGATTATTGTTAGATAAGTAAAAACAATGTTTTATTTAATTGTTGATATCATTTTCTTTATAAAACAGCTTATTTTTAAAGTTTACACTTTAAAAATCTTTTTTTAATGGAGAATATTGTACGTAAAAAAGCGACTATTTTTTATTATTAATAATTGATTATTTATTGATTAATCGGTAATATCATTCAAAAGATTGTCCATAATTTTAATCACTATTTTGTCGATTAAAATAATTTAACTGATAAATTTTTTACCGATATATCGAGAAATTAATCGATAATTTCCGCAGCCCTAGTTTTATGTAAAGACTGTGTGATTTATTCGATTAATAGCCGATTTGCCAGTGATGAAAAAGTAGATTACATGACCACTTGCGACACAATAGCCATTATAAACTATAGATATTGAGGAGGAAACATTCTTAATATATATGTACATAACCGTTTGCGGTTAATGATAACGAATACATTCCGTTAATTACTGTACTTTTTGTGTTCATTTACTTCGGAAAAGGTTTGGGCAAACTACGGCCCCCTACGTAATTTTATCTAACTAATAATTCGAAAAATATATTTTTTTAATGTTTAAGATGGATATGGTTATTTGAACTGAGGCTAAATTTTGGTTAGGTGATGCCCCTTGACGTTTCATTTCATACTGATGCGACCCTGACCCTAAGTTGTTTGTCCACCACTTCTTCAGAGGGAATGGTTATAGAATTTTTATCTGGCATATTACTGTTTTAACTTTCGGAGTGATTATTCACACAGCTGTGGGAATAACGTCTGCGTTATAGACACAATGACGCATGCGCACGTATCCATTTGAACGATAAAAAGTTATGACCTTAAAAAACAAACGCTAAAATTTCATGAGCGTCGGTAGAGGAATGGTCAGAACCAGTGTGTCTTATTTTTTAATCGGAGGTGGATCGAATCCATGAGGTGGCGCATAGATTTTTTTTAATTTTTTTTTTTAAACAACAAATTATTATATTTGTAAACCACAATGAGTTTTTATTACTTATGCTTTGATGATATTTATGAATTTCCCCCAGGCCTATCTATTTTTATACCCTCCACATCTATAGTCTATAGTTGTCAAATAAGGAAGCAATGCTACATAAATTATAAATGACTAGCAGTAATAGTAATACATGATAAATTCCCATATAAATATATTTATTGTCAAGCGGGGGAAGGGGTAGAAAATTTCATTTTATGACTGAGTTAAAAAGATAGCTAAATGACCGTACTAAGATTGTTTAAATGAAGTCACGCACCAAGAGGGGAAACGGTCAGACATTTATGCCGAAGGTGGGGGGGGGGGGTAAGTGTTGAAGAAATGAGGCGTCACATCAAACAGCACAACTTCAAATAATAGTTTTTCTTAAATATTGGATTGTTTACAATTTGTATATTGACGTTTTACATGGATTCACGAGTGTTATGTTATTAGAGTGCAGACTTACACTAAATACATAATTACATGACAAAAAAGGTACTTGAAATATGCTCAGTTTCAAATAGAAAAAAAACCCTGCTTTAATTGGGGATGGGAGAGGTGCAAAACTTTTTGTCGACTGGTTGAGACTTGAAAAATCAACAAAAATTGCGTGATGTCAATCATTTATGGACGACAACTTAAACTTAATAACTACAAACGTGTAAACTGTAAATTAATTGGAATATTTTTTGTCTTAACTCTAAAGGTTAACAACACTTAGACAAGTAAAATTAATTTTTAATTAAAAATATAACGATTAAGATCGACATTATTAATATAATGATTTATGATGTTCATATTTAGGCCGTAGGCTATATAACAAGCATATTTACGATTCAATATTAATAGCTATTAGCCAAACGACCTATAGATTAGTATGCTTTTAATTTAAAGTCAGTATAACTATCACATTTTTTGGCTGTGTGAATAACGCTGGCAATATTCACACAGCTGTGGGAATAACGCTCACGTTATCCACACAGCTGTGTGAATAACGCTTGCCTTTAACTTTTGTTGTTGTTGTTGTCAGATTTTATTTGTTGCCGTATCCGTTATTTGAAGGGTCAATCTTGTTGTAGATGTTATATTTAACTTTTTGTGGAGGCTTGTTTTCATTCGTCTTGGAGAATTTGTTTTAAACTAATTATTGGGTGCGATGTTTCAAATGTTGTTTTAGTACATGGTGGTTATATCGAGTTGTTTTTATTTTAAGTAAGGCTTTGGATTTAATGTTTTCGTTGTTGGTGTCCTTGTTGGAGCATCACATGTTTTAATTGTCTTTAAATTATGTAGTAATTGTTGTAACGTTACTATATATTTCGGTGATTGCGGTAGATGTAGTGGTAATTTCTGATGTAATAGTTGTTGTTACAATTTTTGTAGTGGTTGTTGTAACTGTTGATGTGTTTATTGCATTAATTGTGGTGGTTGTTGTTGTTATCGTGGAGTTTGTTGTATTTGTTGTAATGGTTTTAGTGGTTGTTGAAGAAGTTGAATTGGTTATTGGAGTGGTTGAATTGGTTATTGTAGTGGTTGAATTGGTTATTGGAGTAGTTGAATTGGTTATTGGAGTGGTTGAATTGGCTATTGTAGTGGTTGAATTGGTTATTGTAGTGGTTGAATTGGTTATTGGAGTGGTTGAATTTGTTATTGTAGTGGTTGAATTGATTGTGTTATTTGTTGTTTGATTATTTTGAAAGATTGTTGTTGTTGTCGTTGTTATAGGAAAGATTTTTGAAGCTGTTGATGAAATATTTGTTGATGCTGAATTTGAAGTATTTGAGCTAGCTTTCTTTGTTGATGTTGTTATGGTTGATAATGGCGTGGTAGTAGTTGTTGTTGGTCTAGTAGGGGTTGTTGGCGAGGTAGTTGGTGTAGTGGTTGATGTTGTTGTAGGCAAACCAGAGCAGCCTCCATTGAAGTTGGTTATTTTAATGTAGTCTAAAGAAACTAGCGAACTCTGGGTTTTCCATTCACTCTCAAATGCTATCTGTAATAAAAAGATTATACATTATTTTATTTTTTTAATTTAATTTTTTTTTTATGTTCTAATGCATTTTACAAACAAATATATTCTTATTACAATAACTTTTCTCTTTGATTTATTTTAAAGGTAAAGGTTTAATGATACTGTATTAAATATCGTCGAGAATGTCATGATACCACAAAAAGACAGTTACACAATTTGACATCTAGTATTTTATATTCTTGTTACAGGGTATAAATCTATCAACACATTAACCATGAATGATTTTTGTTGTTGGCGGTGCTGTGGTTTATGGATTTCTTAAATTAATTTGTGGCGCGTCAATTAAAGAACTTAATCGAGTTTAAAGCATGGACCCTGTCAACCGAAGTGTAAACCTTGATCCTTTTCTAAATATACGAGAAGTATTAGAAATACTGAGATAACTTTTGTTAGAAACTTTACGTAGCTATCTTTACACATTTTGTAGAAAAAGTTCAGAGAGTAGATTTAGTAACAAGCAAATGCAGGTTGCAGTAATATTTTTGACGTCATTACATGCGTCTCTGGTACTTCGTTGGAGACAATTATTTAATTTTGATTGTTTGATTTGTAGACTACGGAGGTAAGTTCATTTTAAGCTGCGCAGCTGTGCAACCATTTCGAAGCAGCAATTTCCAGAAGGAAATGTTTGCTGTGGAATGTAAAATTTTGCCCAGAAAAAATGGATGCTCTTCAACTTTTTAAAACTATTATTTTTCGCTTATGTACCAACGAAACTGAGAGGGAACATTTCTCCGGAGTATAGTTACTGCGTTGTTAACCAAGACTTGGTTATTTTGTACAACAGTTGAGCCAAAATGACACCCAAAACCCAGCCGCCAAATTGGCATGTACATCGTTTGGGTACTCTTGGCCTAATAATTAAAAACAAATTAAGATAACAAAGGAATATCGCAACAAGTTAAATTTAGCTGGACACATTATTTTGACCTCACAAATTGGTTTGGTAATCAGTTCCTTGTTGCTTGGAGAAACTAAGTTTCAAGCTTCAAAGCGTTTTAATCAAAGGAATGGGGCCGTCAATAAAGTACGCCACGCTCCAAGGGAGAGGGGGGTGTAAGAAAGTGTGACAGTTTGTGACAGGGGGAAGGGGGGTCAGGCCAAGTGTAACTTCACATTTATATATTTTTTAAATTTTATGTCTGATTTAATTATTTTTTAAAGTAAAATTTCATCGTTTTAAAAATACTTTTCTAAAATTTTGTGAAACAATTGAATTAGTTTTATGTCAAAATAGCATGAAATGCGTATCTTTTCAATGTGTTGTTCCTAATTCCTCATGATAGTTAGGAGCGCTAGTTTACTGTTGCGAAGCCTTGTTTTATGTGTAGCCTTACCGAAAGTGTTATTATTTCTTTGTTGTCTGCTGCATAATTATATCACTGATCAAGAAATATGGAATTTGTATTATAATTTAAAAAAATTAGGGCTGCGGAAATTATCGAGTAATTTCTCGATTAATCGGTAAAATGTTTTATCGATAAAATAGCGATTAAATTTAGGGAAATTGTGTTTCATAATACTATAGATTTAGTAATACATAATTAATTATTAATAATTAACAATAGTTTGGTTTTTTTTCCGTAAAAACTTCTCCATTTAAAAATAAAAAAAGTTTTTTTTAAAATGTAAACTTTAAAATAATATTTTTTCTAAGGAAAATGATATAAAAAAAATTAAACATTGTTTTTACTTAATTAACAAACACCAAAAGTCTAATTTTTTGACATTTTATTGAACTACTTATTTTTAAATTTTAAAAAAAAATTGCATTTTCAGCTTGATGACGTCATACATATTATTTTTTGCTTTAATCAAAATTATCGATTAATTATTCGGTAATTTTTCAAAAGTAAACGATTAATTTTAATTTAATCGATAACAGCCCTAAAAAATATTTAGGATTTAGAGGTAATAATTGTATAATATAATCATTTTTATCATAAACGAATTTTATTTTGCTATGGAAGCTGTGCTAATCGACCAATGAATAATAATTTCTTTTTTGTGCTTATTTCTATCATTGTTTTCTAAAGATGTTGATTCTTGCGACTTAAATCACTCGATGAAACCTATCAAATTTTTATTGCATTAAACTTTTTTTTAAATTGCTATAACAAATGTTTTTGTTTAAAATATATTTTATATTAGTGTTTTTGTCATGTACTTCATCTTCATAAATAACAGCTTCTTGGTTTTTTCTTATAAATCTTTATTTCTGTAACCTACTTTTAGAATCGTCTCTGTTCCTATAAAATTTATATATTTATTAGTGAAAGAAAGATGTGAACCGAAGAAAAAAAACGACAAAGAAAAAAAACATAACAGTTTCGTTAACATCCTTATCTACTTCTGCACATATAATCATCTTTATTACCATTGGTGTAAATTTTAAAAAAGTTACCAAATAACTTTCAACCATAACACATTTTAGCTAATTTTAAAATAATGCCTGGGCCATGGGGAATAGTAACGAAAATGATATCCAGTGCCAGTACCCACGGATGCATGCGAAAAAATAGGTCAGTAACAAAAGGGTTACAAGTTATCATTGCTGAATTTCAATTTTAAACTTTTTAGAAATTAAGGAGTTGAGGTTCCGCGATTATTTAGAAGTTAGATTTTTATATTGGCACAGATCTCAATCTGTCTCGTATCGACGGATCGCTGTCGGGTTGATTCCTTTGTTGAGGAAGGCTTTTTGTCCATATGTTCGATTTTTTTTTTTGGGTTCGTCTCTTTCAAGTCTTACTCATGCTCTATTCAATAACATTTTTCTTTACATAGCTTTATTGCAGTTTTATACCACAATATGTAACGGGTATTTTAGAAAAGAATAGGTAGTTAATGTTAAGGAAGAATATTTTTAAAGAAAGCAAATTTATTAGTTTTTGCATGTGTGTTATTATCCCCCTTAAAAATTTATGTTTAAAAAAAAACAAAAAAACTTACATATTGAATATGTTGTAGGCAAACATAAAAGTAAGCTGTCCTCCATTGTCCTCCCGTTGAAACATTATTTATTTCACCAATCACTACTGGTTTTGAATGAATATTATAGTCCGGTCTCGTTTGATTCAAGACTCTAATGTTGAATTTCGAGCTACCGCTGGTGGCGTAGTGAAATTCTATGCAGGCAGCGCCAGTGTGAGAACTGATCTTTGTACTGATTAAAGCTTTTGCCCCAACGTTTACTTGTGTGTTTCCAGATTTCACGAGTGACATGTAGGAACCTGTGTGGTAAAAATGCATTTGGCAGTTTTGTGACCAACGTCATAACAAAATATTCCTGGCAGACTCGTGGAAGTGACAAGGTCATGGGATCAAGGGGGCAGAGGTCAAGGGGCATATCAAATAGTTTAAAGTTTTCATAGATTAACAGTTATCTATCATTTTGAATTCAATCTAAAGAAAATTGGTTCGAATTCAATTGAATTTCAAGCCATTTTAAAGGGAAATAGATGAAGAATCAAAAGCATTTAACCCCAGCGGCGTAGCGTGGGTATGTGCCGCCCGGGGCAGAACCAAAATTTGCCGCCCTCCCCCCCTCCCGCTGAAAAATATGTTAACGCTGTATGGTAAAGATAGTTTTTACTAGAAAGTAATAATGACACTGTGATAGAGATAAAAAGAAAATATTTATTTCTTTAATAAAATTAAATTTTCTGTTTTTCCTGATTGCACCCTCTTTCGTGTATTAATGTTTTCAGCCTTGCCATCCCCACTAGCTGAAATTGAAGTAGCAATAGATTAAAAAAATTTGGCTTAATCGATATTGCTTGTAGACTAATTAATTCTTCATTAACTTAATTTTAGAGGAGCTATTTTAAGACCTTGCATTAAGACTATTGTAAGCAATGTTCAAATTAATTAGGCTATATTTTTTAGGCAAGGTAACTTGGAGCCTTAATATCTTAATAAACTTTTATAAATCAAGTGGTCATTAATTCTATTATTTTTTTTACCCTTGGGGTTAAATAGTATTTGCTTGACAATGTAATTTGAATTCTCTAATTTAAAGGCAACATTTCAAAGTCCATCAGATCGTCTGGCGTACGAAAATTGTATAAGTTTTCTAAATTTTACATACCTGCCAAAATCACATATGAATTTCTACAGTAATCTCATCTTATGAATACTAGAACTTTCTTCTCCACTTTTTTTCAAATAACATGGATACATATTTTGGATCACCAAAAATTTGCTGTCTGGTACTTTGACTTAAAGATTCGATTTAAAGGATGGGATCTCAACATAAAATTTTATCAAATTTTAAAGCATCCTTAGAGTATCCCATTAATTTCGGTGTGAGCATCCTCTGCGGAGCATTTTTTCTAGTACTATACATTTATCAATTATATCGTGCATCTTTGACATAGATTCGAAATAAAAAGATTTTATTGTGACTAGCAAAGTTCCTGCGTCTGTTGGTGTGATGAGTTTTTCTTTCTGCCTCTGTCAGTTTTTCTATCGCTTTCAAAATAATCTCAAAATGGCTCTATGGTAAATTCACTATTTTTGTATACTGAAGCCTTGCTTGTAAAGTAAGTAGATATTCCAAACGATTATGGGCATGAATAAAAATGCGTAACAACGTTCTAGTGTACTAAAATAGATAATTCGTTTCAGTTGGATTATCATGCGAACTATTTGAGCAAGATTTGACAGTAAGTTTGTGTTACTGCGTCTTTCTTAAACGTCTGTATACTTTCCAGCCATGTATTAACACATAAAGATCCCCTACAATCCATTATTTTAAGACCTTCATTTATTAAAAATCATTTCATTACTTCAATGAAATATTTTTAAAATTTTACAATGTTTACTTCTTATTTTTCAATCGATCATTATATCCCATAACTAGACTTGTTTGGTAATTATGTGAAATATATGAAGAGTTATCGAATACAAAAGGACAATATGGGGTATTTTGTTCCTGAAAAGGGGTGATTTTTCGCGATCTAGACTATATCCCTTATATTGCTGAGCTCAGTTTCAATTTTAAATGACACTTTTTAAAACCATTTTTTCTTACAATGTACTGGTAGTGCTCGATCGTACTTGGCAAGCAAATGCATTGGTTCCGGAATATTGCCTTAATTTATTTGCATACTATTGTCCTCTCTGTTACGAAAAAACCCATATTAATAATGTCAAAATTGTTATTGAAAACGTCCTGCCACTTTTTTTTTTATTATAAATTTCACAACGTATTGCTGTTCTTTGTCAATTCTTTTTATATTCGATTTCTGATGCTTTTAAATTTAAAAAAACATTTGAAATGTTGAGCTCTTTTTAATGTGTGGCTATGTTTGGATATATGCGTGCACAGTTTTAATTTCATGAAATAAACAATTTTGTTCATTATTTTTGTTGATGCTTGAAATCAAAAGATATTAAAATAAAAATAATAATGTTTAGGTAGAATAAACCATGCATGTACGCCAACCATTTTTTCAAGTAGTTTAAGTTAAAATCAAACTTGAATAAATTATTTATACCAGAACCATATTGTCATATTCGTACCCTAATTCAATCCCCTTGTTTTCTCCCTCAATAGCATTATCTTATCTTATCTTATATGTTACAGACGCTCCTTCTGTACAGAAGATTATTGCGTCCTACGTACTTCTATGGTTTGTGTTTAGTCATGTATTCTTACTAGAGTTTTAAATGATGATAAAATGTTGGCTTTCCTGGTTTCTTCAGATGACTTAAGATTCATAAGGGAGTTTGAAGTTCTGGCATTTGAAATGTTCACGTGTATAATATAGTTCCTTTATTTCTTAGAATTGTGTATCTTTGTTTTTATTTTACGCCACTGTTCAACCCCCATCAAAACATTTGATAATACTACGGTTCATTCAACTTAAAAGTTAATTACGTTTTTATTTATTGCTCCTGTAGGTGCATTAGTGCAGACAAAACACCATGTTCCGGCAATATCATACTCTCATTTACCCAAAATACTCAAATGTGAAATGTTAATATCATCGCTGATTTTTTTCTCCCAAGAACTATTAGAAAATATTCGCAAAATAAATATTTATCTTTATTAACAGTTCATTTTTCTTTTAAAACTTTTTCAAATGATCTTTTAAGGTCTATGTTGGAAAATATAGCAGCTGACGTGGGGAAAGTATTTAAATTTAATTAAGAATATAGAGTCTAATATCAAAGCATTTCTCAGCGTAAAAATTCCATGTACCTTTAAATGAGAACTTACCGGAAGTGATGTGTGATGATGGCGGCTGCCAGTCTTTGGGTATTGGCCCCTGATTTGTTGGGTTTTTTCTGACCCATTGAATATTTGCTGAACCATTATGGAGGCTGATGAAAGTATTATCTTGCTTATCAAAGTCACTAAATGCTATTACTTGTTGGCCACAGTGGGAATCTTGTTTTGGTGCTACAGTTGTGTGACTGACTGCCTCGACCAAATCTATATTTAGACAGTATTTTGTGGTAAAGTTTTGCTGAGAAACATGACTCACACTAACTAGTTTATTTTTTATATGATTAAAGGTTATACATCATAAATAAATATATAGTTATTAGTTATGCATCTCGCTTCAGATTGCTATTCAGATTCTTGCAGCGATATATCCAACAAATAAATAAGCCAGCACGAAAATATATTCTATTTTTTTTATATCGACGATTACAACTCAACTTATAATACTGCTATGCATGTTAATTTTTATTTTTTTTAAAATCCGGTTAAAATAAGACATGGGTCATTTATAATAAGTAAGGCGTGAGCTAGTGCCGTAATCATGAAGGAGAGAACAAAATGTCAATCCTACTTGTTATTCCTCTCTTTAAGGTTATTACTTAAATACCATCTTTGTAATAAGTCCTTACATATTCGAATGAGCTTTTTGTCGTTTGTAACATTTAATCGATTACTGATAAAACTTTATACGGAATCGTATCGCCTACTTACCAATTTTGATTCCTGGTGAAACATTCATAATAAATAGAATAAAATAAATGCAAACAACATATCCTCGCCAGTTAGTTCCCTTGTCCACCAAACTCAATCCGCTCTTGCACTTGTTCAATCTACAACAAGACGCCATCCTTTGATTGGCACAATCAATTTTATGATTTTTGTTTTAACATTTCAACATGGAACTGAATGGCCTCAACAAGTAGAATGTATAATGACGTGCTATACTAACAATAATGCATCAAAGATTATTTTTTTTAGTCAGCTTTCTTTTTGTGCATGTTACCATTACTTGGAAGTCACAGATAGTAGAAGCAGTGGCGGCGTTAGGTAAGCGCGGGGCCTACTGCCAGCAATGACCCGCGGGGCCAGAGTACTAGTAAAGATCGGTAAGCACCAGTATGCTATGGTATTTAAAAATATGAAATATCTTGATTATTGTGTAATTTTAATACCGCGTGTCACCTTTTTATTAAAAGTTAAAACGGTGTAATGCTTTCAAAGACGTCTAGAGCTACGCTACGGAATTTGACCTTCAAAAAGGATTACAAGAGTGCCTCTTTCGTTTCTTTACAATCGTTTCCAGCATACGTTCTACCATCCACTCTTTGGTTCTACATGTATAGGCTATTAACCAGGACGAGACATGTTCTGGACCGAAACGCGGGGCCTACCTAAGCGCGAGGCCTGGGGCAGTCGCCCCAGTTGCCACCCCCATTCGCCGCTCCTGAGTAGAAGGCATAGCAGATAATGCATTTAATATAGATAACTTAAGAATGATATAACAGTGGGAAGCTAAAACACATGTTGGACATTAAATGGACATTGATAACGGATAGCTATACATACTTTGATTTATCAATGCATTTTATCTAATAAGTTTTTAGAGTGTGTTTTCGTTTAAAGAGCCAAAGTAATTCGAGCAATTATCTCACACGCCACACATTAAAACAGAAATAAAATATTTTTATAGTAATGATGAATGTCATATGTAGTGACGTGGGTACGTGGGTGAGGACCGCACGGTTTGATACCGTCTCAGGAAGTTGACGCCAAATAGAAAAAATTTCTTATTTTACTAAATCTTGTTTAACTTTTATAAAAACGACGCCGCATACAGTGATCTTAAAAAACAATAAAAAACAAACAAACAAACAAACCCACCATTGAATTGTCTGTCCCACTAGAATTTAAAGGTACTTGTCACAAATAAATGAAGCCCGTAATTATTGTTTTTGGGTGAGTATTTGCTAAGTGGTAGTTACGGATTTGCTCGGACGTGGCATCATGGACCGGTCAACTTTTCTGGCCGTGTCTCTAAATGCCCAGCCTTGGAGCCACATCTCTCGGAAGTGGTCATTCAGCCACTTTCTGACCTCGAACGATTGGGTGGGGGGGGGGGCTTTAGCTGCACCATCTCTCACCAATAAATCGTCCCTGAAAATCTCCAGCACATCGAAGTTTCCAGTGATGACCTTAGGACTACTCCACCACCTCCACCACGTGACAGGATACAACCTACTGTCATCAAAATGCCCCGGTAGGATTGAGAGGGGTGGTGAACACGCGGCTCTCGAGCCGCATGCGGCTCCGGGCCAAATGAATGCGGCGCTTTGCCTATATCATTATTTTGTATACTGTGGCTCTTTGCAAAGTTTGGATTTTGTTTTAGATACATCGTCTTTCGATACTCATTCCTATGTCACAAGTTAGTGGAAAGGGAAACCTCTCTCAAGGTGTAAGTTCTGAGTACATTCTAGATTCTAGGAAAACCCCTGCAAAGTGACTTCCGTCACTTCTGGGAAAACCCCTCTGAAAGTCAATGCTTCTTAATGAGTTCGGGGAAACCGCCTCCATTAGATCGAGTCCCTGCATCTCCCAACCATTTAAAAGAATGTTTTATAAATAAAGAGGCTCAGTCTTTTCCCTGACGCGAGCTAGTGGAGTTTAAAGTTCTTTTCTTTAAGGGCAGGTTAAACCCCTAAAATCTTAATTTTGTGTTAAAAAACGTAAATTTTGAAAATATTTTTTACTAAGTATATTCAATTCCAAATACAATGATATACTTACTTTTTAAATAAACGCATTATAAGTATTTTAATTTAATTACTTAAACCAGCAAGGTATGAGAAAAAACACCTAATTAATTATGCAAAAATGTTAAATTATTTAAATCATTGATAACTTTAGTTTCCCTGGGCCGATCTACGAAATTTTTTGTGTGAAATATGCGAATTTAAAATCTCTACCAACTTATTTAAATGGAAAAAAAATTGTTAAAATAATTTTAATTGGTTGATAGAAGGGAACTCCCTTTGCTTAAACTAATCACAGCCCTTCTTATAAAAAATCATTGGGGTTTCCGGAAGATCTAGTTGTTTAAGTTCTATAACCCACGCTGTAAAGTTAATGTGCAAGATTTTCAAAGTTGTTTTGGATTTTCTGTTTTAAAAGGACCTGTGATAAGCTTGTTTTAACATAATTTTAAGTATACAACAGCAATAAATAAAGTTAAAGTAAAAAGGAATGGGAATAAATATCGTAGTAAAAAGCGTAAATTTCAGGGAAATAAATATACTGAAAAGAATAAGCTTAGTGATAGTACTAGTACTAGTTACATTATTGTTAAAATTATAAGCTTTTGCTTTGGTGTGGCTCTCTGACTCTCACAGTTTAAAATTTTGGCTCTTTTTGTCGAACTTGTTCGCCAACCCTGCTCTATTATTTGAGTGGATGTAAATGTTGGATTTTTTTCTTTACTTTTACGACCCAGTGAGCTGTGAATGTCTTTTTCTAAACCAAACTTAATACTTAAGGAGAGTTGATAGTTTTCAAGTTATATAATGTCTTAAATCTCTGCAGCAGTCCTATTATTTATTTCGACTTTACTATTTACTGAATATAAATATCTTCAAATAAATAAATAAAACTCTTAATAATTTTTTTTAAAAACTATCATTATGTCATCGAATTGGCCTATTAAAGCAAGTTTAGTGCAAATTATATAAATATAATACATACGTATGTAATGTATATACTTATATATCTCTTACAATGTATAAAAATTAGGGCTGCGGGAATTATCGATTAATTTCTCGATTAATCGGTAATAATATTTATCGATTAAAAATATTTTAATCGATAACATAGTTATTAAAAACAAAATGCGTACTTTTAATGACCGTACCGATTTATTAATAAATAATTAATAATAGTTTGCTTATTTACGTACAAACTTCTCCATTTACAAAAGATATTTTTTTAAGTGTTAACTTTAAATTAAGCTTTTTTTTTATAAGGAAAGTGATATAAAAAATTAAGCATTGTTTTAACTTTATTAACAAAAGCAAACGTTAAATTCATGGAAATGATATTGAACTACTTATATTTAAATTTAAAAAATGTCAATTATCTGTTTTTGTTACTTCCCTTGAAATTTTAAGTTTAATGACGTCATACATCTTATTTTAGCTTTAATCAAAATTATCGATTAATTATTCGGTAATTATTCACAAGTTAACGATTAAATTTAAATTAATCGATAACAGCCCTAATAAAAATGTTTACTTAGCTAATTCTGATATAAAGGTTACCAAAATGTATAGCTTCTTCCTGTAATTAAAATTTTTTTAAAAAATCTTACTACCTGTAATCCATATAAATAATTATTTTACATATTACTTCAACATATTTGTAAAATAAAATCCAATAGTATGGCGTGAGACAAATTATTGTTTCAATCTTTCAAAATTATTTTAACAACACGTATAATGTATAATGTTATCGATAAGAATGTGATTGTCTCCTTAAAGTTTGGTGCAATTATCTTTAAAAATATTAACAAAAATTGACAAAAACCGCTAAAAAGTTTAACAATAAGTCTTTTACTTGTTAAGGAAAATTATAGTATATTAAAGGGGCTTTTTAAAAAATTCCCTCGAAAAATGATAACTCGATTTCTGTTCAAGGTGAAATTGGTGTATTTAGAAAGCTTAGAGCTAGCCCTTCAAAATAATATATGTTTTAGAGTTTTATGACACTATATACATTTTTTGTCAAGGTACCTACAATGTTATGTTACAGCGTGCCCCACAAATTAATTATATAATGATACATTGATATTTGTATTGGTAATGTTAAGGTATTAAGAATTGTACAAAGTATTATGATGTGTTATAATCAAGTACTTTTGAGCAGTCTTGGTAAACAGGGTTTTGTCATTATGGTTTAAGAATCTAATAATTTTACAACGGTTTGGTCAGTAACAGGCGTAATACGAGACGTCATAACCTAGATTAATCTTGTCGACATCCTTCCGTCTCGAAAGACGATGGTGCATCACCGTTGGTTTGATGTGCATTCACTCTGTGGCTGTGCAGTCCTATCCTTTATTAACAGTCTTTACCAAAGGTTTTGCACACGAATTCTGTGCTTCCAAATGTTTTGATCTTTCTCTAGCTCTTCTGTCTGCAACCTCCTTCACCCTTAGCTCCTCGGCTACTATGAAGCCCTTTTTACAGCTGTGCGCCAGGCAGATCGGTCTTCTGACTTACACTCCCAGTCACTTGTGCGTATTCTGGCTGCTTTCATGTCCCTTTGGCAAATATTAGATATTTTTAAATCGCAAAGTGTGCGACCTGTCTTCCTCTTTCTCGATGACAGTTCTCCATATAGAAGTTCCCGCAGGGGATGCGATCAGAGCTCATTCTTTTTACGTGCCCTAAAGATCTCAGGCGTCTTTCACTAAGGATTGAGAACATGCTTTGGATATTGGCACACATCAGGACCTCACTATTTGGCAATTTATCCTGCCATTTAATACCAAGGATGCGCCGCAGGCACCTCAAATGGAAGTTATTAAGTTTGCGCACATGGGTTTTTTAAAGTTGTCCATGTTTCGCTTTGGTATAGTAGCGTACTGATGGCGCAGGCTCGATAGACTCACAGTTTGGTTTTCTCCGTTAACTTGGTGTTTAGCCAGACCAGTTTATTTAGTTTAGCCATTTTGGCAGCTTCCTCGCCAATTCTATTTATTCTGTTTATTTCGTCCTCAATGGACAGTGTGTTGGAGACTTTGGATCCCAAGTAGGTGGAGCTGTCCATAACCTCCAAGCTTTCATTGTCGCTATTGATAGTAGGAGGAGAACTTGTGTCTTGGGCCATGATGTTTGTCTTTTTCAAGCTGATTTGCTGGCCAAATTCTTTGCAGGTGTTAGAGAAGCTTGACATGAGTTATTGCAAACTAGATTATGTGTGTGCTATCAGTGCCGCATCATCCGAAAAGAGTAGCTCACGAATTAGGACATCTGTCGTTTTTATTTTGGCTCGGAGGTGGGCAGTGTTGAAAAGTCCTCTATCGGCTCTGGTGTGTAACCAGATTCCATGACAGCAATCCTTGGATGCGTGTCGAAGTAGTATAGAAAATAATATTGTGAACATTGTTGGTGCGAGTACACAAACATGTTTAACTCCGCTGCTGACTATACAGGCGTCTGACGTAGCTCCACTGCGCCCTGCATATTTTCATGCATGGAACTGCCTGGTGATGGTGAGTAGGTGTGAGGGACAAACGATTTTTTCCAGCATTGGGGATAGCTCGTTGCGACTTACTAAATCAAAGTCTCTTGTAAGATCCACAAAGGCAATTTATAGTGGCATCTGCTGCTCTCTGCATTTTTCATGTAGCTGCCGTATGGAGAACACCATGTCTATGGTTAACCGACCAGCGCGGAAACCGCACTGAGAATGTGAATAAACTTGGGATGCTAAACTCTCTACTCTTGTTAGTATGACACGGGAAAAGGCCTTTCCGACAATACTAAGGAGTGATATGCCGCGATAGTTATTGCAGTCATTTCCATCGCCCTTGTTTGCATATAATGTCACTATATTTGCATATTTGGGGGTGGTAGCCCTGCTCCCAGCAGAGGGTCAGAAGCTCGTGCAAAGGTTGGAGTAAAGCTGTCTTGCCACTCTTTAGAGCTATTGGTAGTCTGCAATCATTCCCAGGGTTTTTTCCACAAGCTAGGCAGTCCATTGTTTTGCTAAGCTTTTCCTGTGTGGGCACGACATCAAGTTTTTCCATGGGTGGCATAGCAGAGATGTCATCTAGAGTGGTTCTGCAGACTGTGATAACTGTTGCACACAGTTCCAGATAATGCTCAGCCCACCTTTTTAGCTGAGCTGCATTGTCTTGGATAATTCCTCCCCTCTTGGACTTTAGGGGGGGTGGCAAATTTGGACTTTAATGGCCCAGTTGACTTTTTGATATTTTCGTACATGGCTTTAGCTGGCTGTATATTGTAGCAGAGGTTAAACCAGTAGGTATTGGCGCATTGACGTGTGACTTTTTGGGCATATGCCTTGGCTGCTTTTAAGGCATGCAGCCTGTCGGGTGTAGGCTTTTCCTTGTAGGCCATAAAAACTCTCCTTCCGGATTCAGTGACAGGTTTCATCTCGTCCAAATGTGCATAAAACCAGTCCGTGCTTTTGTGGGATTTTTTACCAAAGGGGCCCACACTTACCAACTATTCAGGGCCCCCACAATTGCTAGCGGCGGCCCTGGCTCATGGATGAGACGGCCCTGGTCAGAACGATTGTTCTGCAACTAAATAGACCTCCTTGTCATGGCTTCACTACCTTGAAAGAGATTTCACTGATTATGGCCCTTTCTCCATCTTCAGACTGGCGATATCTTTGATCATGGTGTTTTCATTAATTGAAAATTTTAACAATATTATATTTACGTCATTCATGTCAACTTTATATATTCAAGTTTGAAATATTTTATTTACATTTTATTCATTTTCTTTATTAATAGTTCTAATGAATGAGCAATAACAACATTTTAAAAAAGCACTCAATATTTACATTTTATTAATTCTTTTTAATTTAAAGATGAAAATAGTCATTTAGCAATGTTTAGCGATTCCATAGTTAGATCAGAATTAAGTTAGTCCTTTCGTGTGGACTCAATCTTTGTTAAAATGTGTCATGGGGTATGACCCCTGGTACACACGTGTCCGATCATAAGGGTGGCCCTTACGACAGAGCAGACAGACTACGAGCACCACAACAACGACCAGGAGGCCACCGATACAAGAGAAGACAGCTATGAGCGCTGTTTTTGTGGAGCTCTTCATACCCGTGTTGGCGTCACTGTGTGCTCTCCCCTGAGTCATCTTTTGGGTCAAGTGGGTAGTCTTGTGGGGAGTTGTCTTTGGTGTGGCTGGCGTGGGGTGTGTGGTTATGTGGCTAGGGTGCCTTGGTGTGTTGGTGCGCGAAGTGGTTCGCCTTGGTGTGATGTTGTGGGCAGTGATGGGTTTTGGGGTGATTGGTGGTGTAAGTGTTGTGACGTAATCAAGGGGTTTTAAAGTGCTTGTGGCTGGTACAGCGTTAGTTGTGACGTCACCAAGGGGTTTTAACGTGCTTGTGGCTGGTAGAGCGTTAGTTGTGATGTCATCAAGGTGTTTTAACGTGCTTGTGGCTGGGAGAGCGTTAGTTGTGACGTCATCAAGGTGTTTTAACGTGCTTGTGGCTGGTAGAGCGTTAGTTGTGACGTCATCAAGGTGTTTTAACGTGCTTGTGGCTGGTAGAGCGTTAGTTGTGACGTCATCAATGTGTTTTAACGTGCTTGTGGCTGGTAGAGCGTTAGTTGTGACGTCATCAAGGTGTTTTAACGTGCTTGTGGCTGGTAGAGCGTTAGTTGTGACGTCATCAATGTGTTTTAACGTGCTTGTGGCTGGTAGAGCGTTAGTTGTGACGTCATCAAGGTGTTTTAACGTGCTTGTGGCTGGGAGAGCGTTAGTTGTGATGTCATCAAGGTGTTTTAATGTGCTTGTGGCTGGTAGAGCGTTAGTTGTGACGTCATCAAGGTGTTTTAACGTGCTTGTGGCTGGTAGAGCGTTAGTTGTGACGTCAAGGATAGACCGCGTTGTACCTGAACAATAAATAGTTAAATTATTTTTTTTAAAGAAAATGTTGATTTGTATTCTGACTTGAATCTCAAGTTCATGTATGTGAAAGGATTGTGCTACATTATAACATATACGAATGAATAGAACATATACTTATTGCCGAAATTTTCTAGGAGATTATATTATTGGTTAATGCATTTGTTTGGATCTATGAATTAATAATAATTAAACCTTATTTAAAAACAAGAAATTATCATCCAAAAAAGAGAGTTAGTTGTGGTGGTCTTTCGAGAATTTGACAAGCGTGCATTTAAGTAAACCCTGTTACAAGAACCCAAAATATTGCTATCACAACCCACCCTCCTCCAAACCACCCCCCTCCCTGAATGTTTTATTGAGATGAGAAAACTGTTATTATAAATGTGTTGTATTTTTATATTCGATATTTACGCTAGCTAGCTTTTAATGAAATCTTGATATTTATAATGTATACCATTTTGGCTGGAGTAAGCTAAATAAAATCACAGAAAGTTTATGTCTTAAAAGATTACCTGAAATAATTCATTGATATTGATGGCACTAAACTGTAACTCACCCAAGAGATCAAGAGACAAACTAATGTCATCAATGGCAGTGAACGAGTCTACAGCAAGAGAACTTGTGAATTTGAACTGCGGAGAAATGATATTACGATAAAGTAATCAATACTCTAATCAGTTACACTTAGTCACACATTAGTACTAAAAAAGTCAACTTCGTATCAATGAAATTTAGTTTAAGTGAAAAATGTTCATGGTGAATTCACAAATGTAAGTGGTAAGTTTTAATTAGGCCAATCAAAGACTTTCTGAACTTAAGTTATATAAATTAGATTTAACATCAGACAAACATAGTCTTCAAAAAACCTGATTAAAGATCACGTGATTCATCTAGCAAAGAAGTGCTTTGCATTACCACAATCTATTATTTTTATAAAAAAAACAACAACTGCACAGTCACTAAATGCGAGGCTGCTAAACTACTTTCAAACAAAACAAAAAAAAAGCCTGAGGAAAATTCTCAACATGAAATGGTAGGAACAAGTTTCAGACACCCAAGTATAAATCAGAGTAGGACTACTCAAGATCTACACAAGCCTCATGCGGTGCCGTCTACCCTGGGGAAGGGGGGGCATGTCGTGCGCATGAAACACAATCGTCTCACAAAGAGACTCTTTGATGATGAGCTTACTGGTTGGCAGAGAGCCTGTGGAGGTCCACGAAAGCGTTACATAGATACGCTTAACATAGCACTGAATGTGTACGACATTAATAAAGACTCCTGGGAGACAGCTGCCAGCGACCGAGCCTCCTGGCGCCTTACGATACGGAATGGCGGAGTAGTTTGTGAAGCAAAGAGACAACTAATTTCAGAAATATAAAACTATGAGGCACAAAAAAAAACTTCCTTGGATCAATATGTAGCTAAGAAATCATTAATAATAATCATTTGCTGGAAGTGAGGCCACTAGACACCAGCCCTAGCAACACCACTAGACACCAGCCCTAGCTACACCACTAGACACCAGCCCTAGCTACACCACTAGACAGCAGCACTAACTACACCGCTAGACAGCAGCACTAGCGACACCACTAGACAGCAGCACTAACTACACCACTAGACAGCAGCACTAACTACACCACTAGACAGCAGCACTAGCGACACCACTAGACAGCAGCACTA
>MUZC01004781.1:175355-200701 GCA_002072015.1 Radix auricularia
ACACCACTAGACAGCAGCACTAGCGACACCACTAGACAGCAGCACTAGCGACACCACTAGACAGCAGCACTAGCGACACCACTAGACATCAGCACTAACTGCACCGCTAGACATCAGCACTAACTACACCGCTAGACAGCAGCACTAACTACACCACTAGACAGCAGCACTAACTACACCACTAGACAGCAGCACTGACTACACCACTAGACAGCAGCACTAACTACACCACTAGACACCAGCCCTAGCTACAACACTAGACATTAGCCCTAGCTACACCACTAGACACCAGCCCTAGTTACACCACTAGACAGCAGCACTAGCGACACCACTAGACAGCAGCACTAACGACACCACTAGACAGTAGCACTAACTACACCACTAGACAGCAGCACTAGCGACACCACTAGACAGCAGCACTAACTACACCGCTAGACAGCAGCACTGACACCACTAGACAGCAGCACTAACTACACCACTAGACAGCAGCACTAACTACACCACTAGACAGCAGCACTAACGCCACCACTAGACAGCAGCACTAACTACACCACTAGACAGCAGCACGAACTACACCACTAGACAGCAGCACTAACTACACCACTAGACATCAGCACTAACTACACCACTAGACAGCAGCACTAACTACACCACTAGACAGCAGCACTAACTACACCCCTAGACAGCAGCACTAACTACACCGCTAGACAGCAGCACTAGCGACACCACTAGACAGCAGCACTAGCGACACCACTAGACAGCAGCACTAACTACACCACTAGACAGCAGCACTAACTACACCGCTAGACAGCAGCACTAACGACACCACTAGACAGCAGCACTAACTTCACCACTAGACAGCAGCACTAGCGACACCGCTAGACAGCAGCACTAACTACACCACTAGACAGCAGCACTAGTGACACCACTAGACAGCAGCACTAACTACACCACTAGACAGCAGCACTAGCGACACCACTAGACAGTAGCACTAGTGACACCACTAGACAGCAGCACTAACTACACCGCTAGACAGCAACACTAACTACACCGCTAGACAGCAGCACTAACTACACCACTAGACAGCAGCACTTACTACACCACTAGACAGCAGCACTAACTACACCACTAGACAGCAGCACTAACTACACCACTAGACACCAGCCTTAGCTACAACACTAGACAGTAGCCCTAGCTACACCACTAGACATCAGCCCTAGTTACACCACTATACACAATCACTAGTTACACCACTATACACAATCACTAGCTACACCACTATACACAATCACTAGTTACACCACTATACACCAGCCTTAGCTACACCACTAGACACAAGCCTTAGCTACACCACTAGACACCAGCACTAGCTACACCACTATACACCAGCCCTAGCTACACCACTAGACAGCAGCACTAGCTACACCACTAGACACCAGCACTAGCTTCACCACTAGACACTAGCCCTAGTTACACCACTAGACAGCAGCACTAGGCACACCACTAGACACCAGCACTAGCTACACCACTAGACACCAGCTCTAGCTACACCGCTAGACACTAGCCCTAGCTACACCACTAGACAGCAGCACTAGGCACACCACTAGACACCAGCACTAGCTACACCACTAGATACCAGCTCTAGCTACACCACTAGACACCAGCACTAGCTACACCATTAGACACCAGTTACTAGTTACGTAACGGAACACCAGCCTTATCTACGTCACTGCTCAATTTTTCTTGCAATCATCACAACAGTTCAAACTAATAAAGTTCTCACCCTGATATTTGATGCCTTGTTTACCAAAAGCTTGACCTCTGTCCATTTGGGCTCCTGCTGACCATCCACTGACCACAATATTTTTTCTTGCCCAGTTGTTTCCATTGTAGATACCGAGAGACGTTGGGTAGTGGTTCCATTCGAAAAGTACCAATAACTCAATGCCATATCGCTTGTAAGTGTTACTGTTTTACTAATCAAGCAAACATCTGTTGGTCCTTGGTTCGTTACGTTAGTGGCGATGACGAATATGTAATTACCGAATCTAGACGTAGGGCCTAAAAATATTTTTTTAATGTATTCCTTTCAATAATGGTAAATAAAATACATTAAGTTTTGTGTATAAATAGTATTCACCGTTTTGAGACAAAATAATACGAACTAATGATACTTCTAAATATGGCTGACCCCTGACCTATGATTAGGATGGGAAGACGGATTTCAAAGCAGGGAACAACTTCTATTATTTATTTCAATGAAGAAAATCATTTAAATTATCAGATGTTTAGAAAGAATCAAGACACTAAAATGGCTATTAATTTACAAATGTTAGGAAATTAAGTAATTAGCACAAAATACGGTAATAAGTATGTTGACTAAAATCATTCGGTACCTGAATGACTGGTATCAATATTTCCGATTTTCCACTGGTCAATTTCCTTGGCCGTTTGGCTACTGTGTGTACCGCACGGACCTGTCGACCACTGGCAAGGGTCACTCTCAAATGGACATTTTATCTCACCGCTTGGTGCTAATGCTTGCACGCTAATGGTAGACGTTCGTGAAAATACTTTTTCGCTTGTGGAGAGGAGAATGGTCGTTAGCGATGATGATCTATTAAATGTTGGTGCGGTTCTTGTTTTTGAGCTGGTGTTGCTTGTATATGTGGAGGTAGTTTTTGTTGTTGTGTTGGGGGTTGTTTTTGGTCTAGTAGAGGCTTTTGTAGGTCTAGTTGTTGTAATGGTAGGTCTTGTAGTAGTTGTTGTTGTAGGCCTAGAAGTTGTTGTGGTAGATCTAGAAGTTGTAGTTGTAGGTCTAGTAGTTGTTGTTGTAGGCCTAGTAGTTGTTGTTGTAGGTCTAGTAGTTGTTGTTGTAGGCCTAGTAGTTGTTGTTGTAGGTCTAGAAGTTGTAGTTGTAGGTCTAGTAGTTGTTGTTGTAGGTCTAGAAGTTGTAATTCTAGGTCTAGTAGTTGTTGTTGTAGGCCTAGAAGTTGTTGTTTTAGGTCTAGAAGTTGTAGTTGTAGGCGAAGTAGTTGTTGTTATAGTTGTAGGCCTAGTAGTTGTTGTTGTAGGCCTAGTAGTTGTTGTTGTATGTCTAGTAGTTGTTGTTGTAGGCCTAGTAATTGTTGTTGTAGGTCTAGTTGTTCTTGTTGTAGGTCTAGTTGTTGTTTTTGGTCTAGTTGTTATTGTTGTAGGTCTAGATGTGATTGTTGTAGGCCTAGTAGTTGTTGTAGGCCTAGTAGTTGTTGTAGGCCTAGTAGTTGTTGTTGTAGGCTTAGTAGTTGTTGTAGGTCTAGTAGTTGTTGTATGCCTAGTAGTTGTTGTAGGTCTAGTAGTTGTTGTAGGCTTAGTAGTTGTTGTAGGTCTAGTAGTTGTTGTAGGCCTAGTAGTTGTTGTAGGCCTAGTAGTTGTTGTTGTAGGCTTAGTAGTTGTTGTAGGTCTAGAAGTGGTTGTTGTAGGTCTAGTTGTTGATGTTGGTCTAGTTGTTGTTGTTGTAGGTCTAGAAGTGGTTGTTGTAGGTCTAGTAGATGTTGATGTAGGTCTAGTAGTTGTTGTTGTAGGTCTAGTAGTTGTTGTTGGTCTAATTGTTGTTGTTGGTCTAATTGTTGTTTTTGGTCTAGTTGTTGTTGTTGGTCTAGTTGTTGTTGTAGGCCTAGTAGTTGTTGTTGTAGGTCTAGTTGTTGTTGTTGGTCTAGTTGTTGTTGTTGTAGGTCTAGAAAAGATTGTGGTAGGTCTAGTTGTTGTTGTAGGTCTAGAAGTAGTTGTTGTTGTAGGTCTAGTAGTTGTTTTTGTAGGTCTAGTAGTTGTTGTTGTAGGTCTAGAAGTAGTTGTTGTGGTAGGTCTAGTTGTTGTTGTAGGCCTAGTAGTTGTTGTAGGCCTAGTAGTTGTTGTTGTAGGTCTAGTAGTTGTTGTAGTTGTAGACCTAGTAGTTGTTGTAGGTCTAGTAGTTGTTGTTGTAGGCTTAGTGGTTGTTGTTGTAGGTCTAGAAGGGGTTGTTGTTGGTCTAGTTGTTGTTGTTGGTCTAGTTGTTGTTGTTGGTCTAGTTGTTGTTGTAGGTCTAGTAGTTATTGTTGTAGGTCTAGTAGTTATTGTTGTAGGTCTAGTAGTTATTGTTGTAAGTCTAGTAGTTATTGTTGTTGGTCTAGTTGTTGTTGTAGGCTTAGTAGTTGTTGTAGGTCTAGAAGTGGTTGTTGTAGGTCTAGTTGTTGATGTTGGTCTAGTTGTTGTTGTAGGTCTAGTAGTTGTTGTTGGTCTAATTGTTGTTGTTGGTCTAATTGTTGTTTTTGGTCTAGTTGTTGTTGTTGGTCTAGTTGTTGTTGTAGGCCTAGTAGTTGTTGTAGGTCTAGTTGTTGTTGTTGGTCTAGTTGTTGTTGTTGTAGGTCTAGAAAAGATTGTTGTAGGTCTAGTTGTTGTTGTAGGTCTAGAAGTAGTTGTTGTTGTAGGTCTAGTAGTTGTTTTTGTAGGTCTAGTAGTTGTTGTAGGCCTAGTAGTTGTTGTAGGCCTAGTAGTTATTGTTGTAGGTCTAGTAGTTGTTGTAGTTGTAGGCCTAGTAGTTGTTGTAGGTCTAGTAGTTGTTGTTGTAGGCTTAGTAGTTGTTGTTGTAGGTCGAGAAGGGGTTGTTGTTGGTCTAGTTGTTGTCGTTGGTCTAGTAGTTGTTGTTAGTCTAGTTGTTGTTGTTGGTCTCGTTGTTGTTGTTGGTCTATTTGTTGTTGTTGTTGGTCTAATTGTTGGTCTAGTTGTTGTTGTTGGTCTAGTTGTTGTTGTTGGTCTAGAAGTGGTTGTTGTAGGTCTAGTTGTTGATGTTGGTCTAGTTGTTGTTGTTGTAAGTCTAGAAGTGGTTGTTGTAGGTCTAGTAGATGTTGATGTAGGTCTAGTAGTTGTTGTTGTAGGTCTAGTAGTTGTTGTTGGTCTAATTGTTGTTGTTGGTCTAATTGTTGTTTTTGGTCTAGTTGTTGTTGTTGGTCTAGTTGTTGTTGTAGGCCTAGTAGTTGTTGTTGTAGGTCTAGTTGTTGTTGTTGGTCTAGTTGTTGTTGTTGGTCTAGTTGTTGTTGTTGTTGGTCTAGTTGTTGTTGTTGGTCTAGTTGTTGTTGTTGGTCTAGTTGTTGGTCTAGTTGTTGTTGTTGGTCTAGTTGTTGGTCTAGTTGTTGTTGGTCTAGTTGTTGTTATTGGTCTAGTTGTTGTTGGTCTAGTTGTTGTTGTTGGTCTAGTTGTTGTTGTTAGTCTAGTTGTTGTTGGTCTAGTTGTTGTTGTTGTTGGTCTAGTTGTTGTTGTTGGTCTAGTTGTTGTTGTTGGTCTAGTTGGCAGTCTAGTTGTTGTTGTTGGTCTAGTTGTTGTTGTTGGTCTAGTTGTTGTTGGTCTAGTTGTTGTTGTTGGTCTTGTTGTTGTGGGTCTAATTGTTGGTCTAGTTGTTGGTCTAGTTATTGTTGTTGGTCTAGTTGTTGTTGGTCTAGTTGTTGGTCTAGTTGTTGTTGGTCTAGTTGTTGTTGTTGGTCTTGTTGTTGTGGGTCTAATTGTTGTTCTAGTTGTTGTTGTTGGTTTATTTGTTGTTGTTGGCCTAGTTGTTGTTGTCGATCTAGTTGTTGGTCTAGTTATTGTTGTTGGTCTAGTTGTTGGTCTAGTTGTTGGTCTAGTTGTTGTTGTTGGTCTAATTGTTGGTCTAGTTGTTGTTGTTGGTGTAATTGGTAATCTAGTTGTTATTGTTGTTCTAGTTGTTGGTCTAGCTTTTGTTGTTGGTCTAGTTGTTGGTCTAGTTGTTTTTGTTGGTCTAGGTGTTGGTCTAGTTGTTGGTTTGGTTGTTGTTGGTCTAGTTGCTATTTTTTTGTTGACTTTGTACTTAGAATAGTTGCTGTTGTTTTTATAGTTCGGTTAGTATGTGATGTTTGTGTAGTAGTTTCTTTTGAACACTCCTCTTTAGTTGATCTTGTTATACTAATATAATCAATTGCAACACCACTCTTTGTATTGGTCAATTCACCTTCAAAAGCAATCTGCAGATAAAAACATATAATATTATTATTTGTTTTTAAATTAATAATCATATTTTTAGATTTTGTAACTCTTTATTTAATTTATTCAACAAATATTTTCAAAATCAATGTCCCATTTTAACTATATAAGTCGTTTAATTTTCAATGTTGAAATTTTACATTAGTCAAAAAATAATGTTAAAAACGGGTAAAATCTTACTTTTAATAAGACCCTTTTATTATAATGCTTTCAAAAGGATAAAATAAATTATTCGCGCACACTAATAAGCATTCAAAACTAAAAGTGTGGGTGCCAAGCATCGAAAATTAATGGTAATTGTACCAGTCATGAAACACTATGTGCACTCATAATTATAAGAATTATGTGTCAATCTCTGTCAGCATACAGCCATGCGTCAAGCATATGTAGTGTATGTCCGATGCCCAGTGATTTAGAGTATATAAGAAAACGTTACTTGTAAGACAAATCTTTAGGGAGATAAGGATCCCCTGCATGTATTCAGGATATTAATCTCGATAACTAATATGCTTGGCGAATAATTAATTTTGTCCTATTTAGTGCATTGGAATAGAAACGTGTTTTAAAAAAATACTTTCAATTTCCATTTTTTAAATACCAATTTTTCTTATGTAATTGTTGTATCTCTGTCTTCTCCTGGTAGTAATAAAAGAGCCGTCCAAAAATAACGTCACGTGATTTCGGCCGATTTTTGTCTCCCCCCCCTCGTCACACTTTGTCACAAAATCTTAGACAGCCCTCCCTCCAATATTACGTCACAAAGCTTTTACCACCACCCCAAAAGCAGTACTTTCTAATTGAAAATATGCATGTTTTAAATATCTTTTTGACATTTAAATATGTATTTAGTGTAAATCTGCAATCTATTTAATATTGTAATTAGTGCTGTCAATATTGTTGAATAAAGTTGCGCGGGTACTGGTCCAAAACGCCGCATAATTTTCGAGGTCTTGACGGCTATAGAATGCATCTTAGCCACCATCCTTGCACCTCATTTCACACAGTAGCTAACAGCATACTTCCAAACACATACTATTTTAAACTATAAACTTATATTTCTGCTGTATGCTTTCGTCATACCCATAAAACTAAAACTGCTGTAAACTGAACGTTCAAACAAACTTCACAACAATGACTTTACTGTCAGTCAGGCCATAGGCCCATCAATAGGCGGCGGTCAATGTTCCCTCTAAGATTCATTGGTTCATGTGCAAAGCAAAAAAAAAATAAAATAAAAAAGGGGAACTTTTATTTAAAGTTGCATGTTTTTTTTTAAATTTGACATCACATTTCTTTACCCCTTCCCCCAGCCATTTTTTCCCCATCGTCACAAAATTGAAACCCTCCCACACCTTAGGCGCGTAACGTCATTTATGGACAGCCCGAAATACAATTTGTAATGACAGCTGCCTCTTCAAAGTAACTCAACAATTTATTTTAAATGTATTAATTCCCTTTAATTACCTCGAAAACAATTGCTCAGTTAAGGTTTTTTTTTTAATACACAAAAAGTAAATAACTTGACAGCCGACTGTACAGATTAAATGAATTCTGGAGTATTGTATTACCACCGAGACACAGGCATTAGACATCTGCGGTGGTCGAGAGGTAGCGCGCTCGACTGTCGTACCGATGGTCATGAGTTCAAATCCACGCGAAGGCGAGGATTTGTTCCCGGGGGAGTCCCCGAGTCACCCAGCTCCGAATGGGTACCTAACTAGACAATGGCCTATAGCCTGTGACCGCTGCATCACTTGCCAACAGATCATCTCTCATGGTCTGTGGACGCAATTATCTTCTGCATAGAAGGAGCGTCTGTATATCTAAGATAATCGAGCCAACAAAATTGTGTCAAAAAGAGGTTGCAGGATTTGACTTCAGCTTCAGACGCACACAATGTGCAAACAATAGTGTGTTAACAAAAACGCAGCTTGGTAAATTAATAAGTGACCCTGTGACCAGGGGCGGATTAAGACTGCACGGGGCCCTGGGCTGCAATCAATCCAGCCAGCATTCTTAAAATAACAGCTAATATAAGCCTGTAACTAAATTTTAATAATGAAAAAAAAAACTAACACGAAGATATAACTGTTTGATGTGTTCGTGGTATTTATAATTGAGTGTGAAAAGAAAAAAAATATACCCTTGCTGGGAATGGAACCCGACACCGGTAGCCCCACGAGCATGTACTATACCCACACGGAGAGCGGAACTTCACGAAAATGGGAGATTTTAAAAATATAAACTATATTTTATATAATGCGAAGTGAATCAATTAAAGTTTTTCGATTATTAGGTACTTTATCAATACTATCATGTCTGAACGCGATAAGTTGTATAGATAGTATTAATTAATTTATTATATTTTGAAGGGTTCGTGCAAACTTTTGTACACTTTTATTATAAAATATAAAAAGTTTGGGGGCCCCTAAACCGTCGGGGGCCCGTGGCTTTAGCCCATTCAGCCCCCCCCCCTAATCCGCCATAGCCTGTGACTACTTACATAAAATTTGTCCCGTAAACAGGTACTGATGTAAGCAGTCCGCCACTGTGTTGCTGTGTTCACACCTTTCATTTCCCACAGTAGTACATCAGTATCACGTGACTTATAACCTGGGTCAGCTTGACTCCAGACCCTGATGTTATGTGATGTGTTGGTCGTACTGTAGTGAAACTCTAAACAAATAGCTCTGACGTCAGGGTTAATGGGAGCACTTACGAGAGCCTTGGTGTGTGTAGTCGGACTTAAACTTCCCGTATTGCCGTTAAACAAAGCCATGTAGAAACCTATACAATATTTTAAAAAATGGACTATTTCAAAAATGGGATTATTTGTTTCTTAGTTTTCCGCCTGGTTATACCTTTGGCAGTGGATTGCGTTACTCAACATGACTCAAATATTAATATTAATAAAGATAATGATGGCATGAAAACGTCTATAGCCTATAACTTTTTGTCGCAAAATCTTGTCATCATGATACACCCTCCATGTTGTTTCGAATGAGGACCGAGGCTGTGCCATAAAACTACAACCACTTTACAAATAGTAGACTCGAAATTTCGTATAACGAACGAGTTTTTCACATATTTTTAAAATATTTATTCCACTTTAAAAATATATTTATTCCACTTTAAAAATGTATTTATCACAACAAATAAACTTTGCTTCAGCCAATAGAACAAGTCGAGAACTGAAGAAAGGAAGAAACACAAATTTATAGAACTCTCCTACCTGAAGGTTTGTTTGGAGGCTGCCAGTCGTGAGGTATGGGATTATTTTGAGATCTCGTCCATTTTAGATTGCTGTTACTACTCTCAGCGTAACTTACGAAACTACATTCAGATTTGTCAAAGTTACAAGAGGGTAATCCTGTCATATTCCTGGTACATGATGGATCCGGAGCTAGAGATGTTGTAGTGGAAGTTGTGGGTGAAGTTGTTGATTTAGTTGTTGTAGCTGGGGTTAAATTAGTTGTTGATGTGGTTGTTGATTTAGTTGTTGTGATAGTTGTCACATTGGAACAGTCTCCTCTGGTTGATCTTGTGAAACTTATGTAATCGATTCCTATACCTTGCCGTGTATTGATGGATTCACTTTCAAAAGCTATCTGGAAAATAAATGTATAAAAAAGTAAGGGTCAATATCAGCTTAGTATGTTCCTTAAAAATCCTTAATTCCAGGAGACTTAAATGTAACATTTAGAAAACGTATGCACACAGTTTCTGTTAAATTAACATTGATGTGCAATTACTATAATTTAAGGAGGGACTACATGAACCAGATTCAAAATTGAACAAATATTTTAAAATTACATAACTTTGCTATAATTTCTTTGTTTGAGAAAAATATTTGAGGACACTTTTTTATAAGATTTTAGAAAATCGAATAAACTATTTGTCTATTTACATAACATTTGTCAATTAACAGGTGCTGATGTAAGCAGTGCGCCATTATGTTTACTTACATAAAATTATCCGACTTCACAGGTGCTGATGTAAGCAGTGCGCCATTATGTTTACTTACATAAAATTTTCCGACTTCACAGGTGCTGATGTAAGCAGTGCCCTATTATGTTTACTTACATAAAATTTGTCCCATAAACAGGTGCTTATGTAAGCAGTGCGCCATTATGTTTACTTACATAAAATTTGTCCCGTAAACAGGCGCTGATGTAAGCAGTGCGCCACTGGGTTGCTGTGTTCAAATCTTTCATTTCCCCACAGTAGTACATCAGTATCACGTGACTTATAACCTGGGTCAGCTTGACTCCAGACCCTGATGTCATGTGATGTGTTGGTCGTACTGTAGTGAAACTCTATACAAATAGCTCTGATGTCATGGTTAATTATAGTACTGACGAGAGCTTTTGCATTGGGCGGTGGTGGTGAATTGCCAGGAATGTTTCTTTCAAGAGTCATGTAGAAACCTTAAAGACGGATATTAAAATATTTGAATCACTTATTTTTAGGGCTGCGGATTAATTTATAGATTAATTTGTTTAAAAAAAATGTATCGATTAAAATAGTTGTAATCGATAAAATAGCGATTAAGGTTAGGTGACTAATTTTAACATTTTTGTGATTTATTAATAAATGTTTAATAATTAAAAAGAAATGAGACTTAACAATATTTTCCATTGTTAATATGCAGTTGTTGTTGTTTTTTTTCAATTGTATGCATAGCTTTGATTTCATTTTTTTGTATTGCTTTTAAAAAACAAAATTTAATTCATAATATAGGTACTTTTCACTGTCTCTAAGACTGGGTAAATAGCTCAATAAAACAACAAATGTCAACTGCCTGTTGCTTCCCTTGCAATTTTCTTTTTTATTTTACATCTTATTTTTCCGCTTTAATCAAAATTACCGATTAATTATTCTGTAATTTTTCAAAAGTCAACTATTAAATTTAAATTAATCGATAAAAGCCTTACTTATTTTACAAAATAATGTTTAGAATTTCACATCAAACTCCTGACCTTCATTTATTGTTGTCGATTTTGAATTTTGTGAACAGATTTCTGAAATCGACTCTTTACTGACACCAGCCACCAGTGTGGTCATTTAAATAAATATTCGCAATGTTTGCGACACTGCAGTTTGGCCGACTGACATGTTTTAGTATAATATGAAAATATTCCAAATATACTTCAAAGATAATTTTTCAATGTGATTCAAAAAAATGTAAAATTAACAACTGTTCATTTTTCTTAACTCATATTTTATTCGACGAAAGCGTAAATTACCCTAGTTTATTTTTTACACATTCTTTAGCGATACGCAACTAGCTTTGGGGAGTTCTTAGGTCGATCATAAACAATGCCTTGTAAAGAAATCGTTTCACCTCAAATGTTCAGGGACTGTAAATTTATTGTGTTATTATAGAAGATTTCTTGTGATAGACAGAAATGGGGATCTTGGAAATTAAAAATAACGTTTATTGTACATTAAAAAAAAAAACACACACACACACACACACAAGCAAAAAAAACACCAAAAAAAAAACACACACACACACAAAAAAACAACAAAAAACAAACAAACTTGCTCCTTATTATACATTAATTCTTAAAGTAATTTATTGACCGCATTCGACATATGATTATTAAAAATGTTAAGATATTGGTTTCATCACAAGTATGTACCTAAACTATTTCCATCTATATTAAAACAATTTTAGCGCATTTTCGAGAAGTCGAATGCGCTATTGCACCCGTTTTGTCCGTCTGTCATCACCTTTGATCACAGCATCCATAAGTCCTAGACCCATGAGGTATATATGTTTTTTGTATGTCCTGAACTGCCATTTGTGCATCAACACTCAGTTACTCGATCCGTTAAAAAACCCCGTTAAACTACCAAAAAACTTTGCGAATCGAGAGGTAACACTGGCGCAGGGAACGGCCGCCATTGCCGGAAGTCGAATACATCATTTTTCAAGCATTCAAGAGTGGTGCGAAGGCGTCCAAAAGAATTTGTTTTTTTTTTTGTTGTTTTTTTTTGTTGACGTCATTTGAATATATGTAAAAATTTAGAGAGTTTTACGTCATCATTTTTTAAAGAAATTAATTTATTCACAGTTTTTCTTCAATCCCGACTATTCTGTATTGAAACTGTCGCAAAGACATCTCAAAATTCATTTTGATAAAAGTTATACATAAACCATATTTTTATACTAATTACAAAGCCTAATTTTTAGCGCATTTTCGAGAAGTCGAATGCGCTATTGCACCCGTTTTGTCCGTCCGTCCGTCTGTCATCACCCTAGATCTCAGCATCCATAAGTCCTAGACCCATGATGTATATATGTTTTTTGTATGTCCTGACCTGCCATTTGTGCATCAACACTCAGTTACTCGATCCGTTAAAAACCCCCGTTAAAACTACCAAAAAACATTGCGAATCGAGAGATAACACTGGCGCAGGCAACGGCCGCCATTGCCGGAAGTCGAATAGCGTGCAAAAAGTATTAGTTTTTTTTTTTGTTTTTTTGTTGACGTCATTAGAATATGTGTAAAAGTTTAGAGAGTTTTACGTCATCATTTGTGGTGACTTCAATCAAGATCTTAGCGGCTCAGGGGCAGAAATTGAAAACTTTTTCGAAACAAGCTTCAACATTCAACTACTTTCAACAAGATTGGCAACCACGATCTATAAAACAACAATTGACGGAGTATTTGGGCGATTAGCTGATTACAATTTAGAATGTTTCATTTATGAGTCCTATTTCAGTGACCACAAACCACTTGTAGTTAGATTAAAGAGAAAATAAAAAATTTTTAAAATGTAAAGAAATGACTTTTAAATTAAAAAAATTTCAGGTATATTCATTACACAAGAAAATTCATAAATATATGTCTAAAATCTAAACACAATTACTGATAACTACATAATGCTGATATCTAACATAAGTACTGATACATAATACGAAAATGCGCTAACACGTCCAAAAAGGGACCAGGCTTAACATGATTTTTTCTTTTGAAACTGTAATTCCCCGCTGCGAACCGCGAGTATTTTGAAAGTACAAATATATGGTTTTGGTGCAACGTCGCTTATCAAAAGTATTATGGCCAATATTTTTTTTTAATCAGCATGCCCAAAGAAAAATATCTCTACACTTGTCTTCAGGAGTATTTTTTTAAAAATCAGATAAAGGTAATTTGAAGATGGAACTCTCCTACCTGAAGGTTTGTTTGGAGGCTGCCAGTCGTGAGGTATGGGATTATTTTGAGATGTCGTCCATTTCAGATTGACGTTATTCTCAGCGTAACTTGTAAATGTACATTCAGATTTGTCAAAGTTACAAGAAGGTAATCCTGACATGTTCCTGGTACATGATGGATCCGCTGTTGGTAATTGGGTTGTTAAAGTTGCCGCTAGAACTGAAAAGTGAGAGAAACTATAGGTCAGAGGTCTATAATATTTTGAATAACTCATTATTTTTACAGTGATTGTATCTTCTGTATTAACTTGTATTAGGGACCGTCCATAAAGTCCGTCACACTCCAAGGCTGCGGGGGTGAAGGGGGTGTAAGAAAGTGTGACAGTTTGTGACATGGGGGAGGGGATTCAGGCCAAGTTTGACATCACATTTTTATATACTTTTAATTTTATTTCTAATTTGATTTTTTACTTTTTTAGTAAAATTTAATAGTTTTAAAAATAATATTCAGAATTTTGTGAAACACTTGTATTTGTTTTATGTCAAAATAGCATGAAATGCGTATCTTTTCAATGTATTGTTGCTAATTCCTTATAGGAGCGCTAGTATACTGTTGCGAAGTCTTGTTTTATGTGTAGCCTTACTGAAAGTGTTATTATTTCTTTGTTGTCTGCTGCATAGTTATATCACTGATCAAGAAATTTGGAATTTGTATCATAAAACAAAATATTTAGGATTCAGAGGTAATATTTATATAATATAATCATTATTATCATAAACTTAAAAACTATGGATGAACACTTCACTTCACCATGAATTGATGATGTCTAGTAAATATTTTTTTTAATTTAACATAATTCACAGGCCCACTATACACATATTCAATATAGCACAAGAGCTGCTCACATAATTTGTCAATCTAGTCCTTTATAAGTCACATTGTTTAGCTTCCATTTTTTATTATTTAGTAACTGCTTGAGGTCAAGATTCGCTAATCTAAACCTAGATCCTACTGAGCAACAAGTTTTATCGACGATGGACAGGAAAGAAAGGCGGTGCCTGATGTTTCATATGAAAGGAATCCAACTTGCTTTGACACTCCGATACAAGCCCGTGAGAGGAGAGATCTTCCCTCCCCTCTCCCACTTTACTCCCTCCACATGAGAATTGGGGAAGTAAGATTTATCTTTTTAAAGAGTCACAACATGCAGCAAAGGGACGCGTATTAACCATTCTGTTAGCCAGTGGTTTTCAACCTTTTGAGATTCCAGGACCACTTGAAAAATATGTGCCTTAACTACGGGCCACTACTAAAAATTATATCTGCATTTTCTGGTTTTTCGGTGATTTCGTACAATTTATCAAACATCTCAAAGTTACCTTGAAATAATTTTTTTTTTCAAAGATCAAGCTTTTTCGAAAAAACGCGGACATTCTGTCACTGAGAGTCATATAATGTATCTGCTTTCCTTGCCGAGTGGAATTAAGTTTATTGAGCTTTTCAAAAATTTCAGCCAAGTAAGCCAGAACAGCAACCCATTAACCATGGTTCAAACTATCAACAAGCTTTGAGTTATTTCTACATGAAAATCTCTTACGTCATCGCGTAATTAAAACAGTCAGATAACCAGCGAATTTCAGTATACATTAGTAACTGTTAACGTTCAAGATTCATATTCGAGCATAAGAAATCAAAGAGACGAGAATTTAATTGACGAGCTTGATAAAATTAAAAACCATTATGGCCAGATCAGAAATATATTTAATTCTGCGTTAATACTTTTACTTGCTAGTCTATCTCGATTAATCCTACAGTGCGTAAATTTCATGCTTCTCTCACGGACCACCTGGCAAATCTTCGCGGACCACTAGTGGTCCATGGACCACAGGGTGATAACCACTGCTTTAAGCCACTCCTTTTTCTTGTCTTGGTAATTTTGGTTGCTTTTAGTGTCGTCTCTGGTAGCTCTATTAAAAGAATCGTATTGGTCCCTTACTGCTCACTACCATCAACTAACAGTTGTTTAAATTTAAAAAAAACAACAACACATCAGCAATCCTACATTAGGATTTGTCATTTATTTATGAGTAGAATGGCGCCCCTTAACGCTTAATGGGGGCGCCTAAATCATGTTTAACAAGTGTTTTGTAATAAAGATGTGTTCGGAGCTCCAATATTCAATCTTGCAAACGTATTTGGGATACATTAGTTTACATTAAAATGAAATTTAAAAAATGAGCTTTAATACTCATTTTGGCGCCCCCCTAACGTGGCGCCCGGGGGCATTCGCCCCCCTGCCCCCCCTCGCTACGCCACTGAATCTAATTCTTATTCTTTGTCAATAGAATGGATAATCTAAAGATTATCTAAAAGTTGAACTCACCCATTGTAAATAAAAAGGTAGCAGATGAATGATGTTTATTATTTTTGCAATTTTCTTTTCAAATTTAATTGATTGAGTTACTGTTTCAAAGAATGACTTGACAACTGCTGACAATAAATTAGTTATTCTACTATTAAAGTCATTTAATAATCTGATAGTTCTTTTGATATTTATACTATAAGGAAGTTTAATAGTGAAGTGTGTTTTAAGTTTTTCCATTTAATTTTAATTAGTTGTTAATTTTTTTTAAAGTGTGACGTATTTTGGGGGGGGGCGAGATTTGTGACACTTTGAGACAGTGGGGGGGGGGCTCAAAATGGTCAAAAATAGCGTGACGTACTTTAATGACGACCCCTTAATAATATCATGTGTTATTACTCCTCTCTATCATTTCTAATTATCATCACCAGTCATACGTTCTAACCTTTGGTAGAATATAAAAAGGGGGGGGGGCCTGAACGGGCTAAGGCCAGGAGCCCCCAATGATTTAATGACCCCCAAATTTACTATTCTGGATAATAAAGGTGGGCAATAATTTGCATGAATCCTTAAAAATATCAATAAAATCTCTGCTATTTTCACGAGGAAAAAAAACAAATAGTGTGAAATTTAAGAAGATGAAATCTAGCGAAGGTAAAACATTCGTTTCCTTATTATTTTTGTGAAAATTAAAAACACGAAACTTTAATGTCAAAATATTTTTATAACGATAGTGAGCGTTTTACAATTTTGTTGTATTTGTGGCCTTGCACTCTGTGGCAAGAAGAAACTGTTATCACTGTACTGGAACTACTAAAGGGGCTGGAAACACATCTTATATTTCCTCAACTTAATGTGAACAGTTGATCGAACAGATGGGTCAAAAGATATTGATTGCTGTTGTTGCTGAGATAAAATCTGCAAATTAATCTCGATATCTGTAGATCTCAGGCAAGATATTATGCATGTGGACCAGTTTACAGTAATAATCCTATATGTTGTACAATCTTGCCCTCTTTATACTATACCAATGTATTCCTATAATAGCTGATGATAAATTAATTACCCATATTATTCTTAATTTTTTGTAAGAAAATGACATTTAAATTCTAGATTAGTGTGGACAGTCATACTACTATGCTGTAAATATGAGTCGGAAATAACACGAAGTCCGGGCTAACATTCGTGAGAATGGAAGTGTTGCTCATTATGTGCCGTACACAGCTTATTGCCTTAATTTGGGGGGGGGGGGGAGAGTGCAGCAGAAGATTGTCCAGCTACAGTCAGATTTTTTAGTCTTCTGCAAAATCTTTATACCTGGCTTGTTGCATCTACTTATCGTTTGCAGGTACTTTAAAAACACATGAAAAGGTTATCAGTTAACAAAGCCTTGTCTGACACAAGTTGGTCAGCTCGACATGATGCAGTAAAAATCTGTCAATAAATCATACAATGAACATATTGCAGCACTGAAAGAATTACCAACTAACGGAAATCAACAGGAAATTGCTCTTTTACTTGAAATTCGATACAAAATTTTAGAAAGATTTCAAACAACGATTGTATCCCTTTCAGAGCGTTGACTATTTTTAGCGCATTTTCGAGATGTCGAAATCGCTATTGCACCCGTTTTGTCCGTCCGTCCGTCTGTCATCACCCTTGATCACAGCATCCATAAGTCCTAGACCCATGATGTATATATGTTTTTTGTATGTCCTTACCTGCCATTTGTGCATCAACACTCAGTTACTCGATCCGTTAAAAAACCCCGTTAAAACTACCAAAAAATATTTCGAATCGAGAGGTAACACTAGCGCAGGGAACGGCCGCCATTGCCGGAAGTCGAATACATAATTCTGCAAGCATTGAAGAGTGTTGCGAAAGGGTGCAAAATAATTAGTTGTTTTTTTTTAGTTGACGTCATTAGAATATGTGTAAAAGTTTAAAGAGTTTTACGTCATCATTTGTGGTGACTTGTAGTTGGATTAAAGAGAAAATAATTTATTTTTTTTAAATGTAAAGAAATGACTTTTAAATAAAAAAATGTCAGGTATATTCATTACACAAGAAAATTCATAAAAATATGTCTAAAATCTAAACACAATTACTGATAACTACATAATTCTGATATCTAACATAAGTACTGATACATAATACGAAAATGCGCTAACACGTCCTGAATTCCAATAGGTACCAGGCTTAACATGATTTTTTAAATTCACCCATGCATTTGTTGAAATCTCTTTTTAAGTTCGTTTAAAACAAACAGCATTCTGAATTTGATTTCTATGAAGAAAGAGGAAAGGGCAGGGCCGTGGAGAAAGAGTATAATCAATCATCAAATAAGAGAAAGTGTCAGTTTGATTAAGGACCATCAGCCAAAACTCTAGTTCCACAAGAAAAAAGATTCCAGGTTGAGGTATTTCTGTTAATTATTGAAAAACGTTCGTGAGCCCTACAACATTTGTTAGACTCATATAAAGACATCCATGAGAAATTTGGTTTTCTTACAAACCTAACTGAGCTCAGCAACGACGCTCTCTTTTATGTTACGCCCTCTAGCCGGTTTTGCTGTCTCCATTCTCTCAAAATCAACATTTTACATGATAATTCTGCGCCTTTTACACCATTTTCCCTGATGTGTAAACTCCGGAAGTCATTCTTTTTTTTTTTTTTTGGGTCCCTTTGATTTCGACCAAGTCCACTGTAGTTTATTTTTAATATGTCTAGCAGAGGTGACAGAAGTGTTTCCCTGTTGTTGACTTCGTTGACATGAGTTGAAGCAGAAATTAGTTTTCCTCTGTGGCATAGCTAGACGGGGGCGGTGGGGGGAGGTCCACTCCGGGCGCACACATTTAGAGGGCGGCATTTGTTGGCATTTGAAAAGTACAGCTATTTCCGAAAACCGCCTTTTTTGAACGGGGAAAACCAAGGCGAAACCAAAAAAAAACTTTCCAAATTTTGAGTCTTAATTAATGGATTCTCACAACATTTGCTTATTTGTTTGATTATATAATGGTTGTTATAACTAATGAAAAAACGTTAAACATTTTACATTTTTCGCAAAAAATTATCAGTTTGTTTGAAAAATTAAGTGGCATACGTCACAGATGCTCCTTTTATAAGAAAACTACTACTACAACAACAACAACAACAAAAACATCACCGCAGGGCCGAATAATAGAATATGTGCTATTCATGTCGCCACGACAGTTTTTGTGTAGAATTTCGACATTCACATAATCATGCGTGAACAAATACTTACAAGGCATGGTGGTTCAAATATTATTTTTAACTTGCAAGTAGTAGTTTATATTAGTGGTTTATTTTTCAGAAAACTATTGTAAGGTAGGTTATTAAAAATTACATTTTTTAATAATTTTTATTGCATTAAAGTAGCATAAATAATTTTTGTTTTTATTTAAATACAGTTTTTCATTAAACATTTTACGACTATCCAATAAAATTAAGTGTAAATAATTTGAATTCGTGTAATTTATGAAAAATGTATAACATTTATGACAAGAATTTGAAAATATTATTTTTTTTCCGTTAATAAACACCACAATAGGCATAAATAATTTTGAAAAGATTGACATCTGAAGATGTAACTATTAAAACTAGTTCAGATGTTGGAATTTTACTAAATTCTATGCAATCTTTTTCTTTTTTATGTTTTCTCAATTTATGGAACTCGTCATATTTTTAAAAAGTTAATGCCAAGAGACAGGGGCGTCGCTAGGGTTGGTGTCACCCGGGGCGGTAGCTCGTGGTGTCACCCCTTCATAATTTAAGGGCGACGTCCATAAATGACGTCACGTGAGGTTACCTATTTTCACCCCCCCCCTTTCACCCGCGTCATACTTTGTCACAAAAACGTAAACCCCAACCCCTTGTTCCGCTATGACGTCACAGAGCTTAGACACCCCTCTCCAAAGCCATAATTTTGTCAATAAAAATTAGCATGTTGCAAATAAGTATTTTGTCATTTAAATATGTATTTAGTGTAAGTATGCACTCTAGTATCGTAACACGCGGGGAGCCATTGAAAACGTCATTAAATAAATTGTAAACAATAAAATATTTATGGGGACTTTTATTTAAAGTTGCGGGTTTTTTTTACGTGACGTCACATTTTTAAACACACCCGTCCCCTAGTCACACATCGTCACAGATGCGTGACCCATCCCCCTATGGTTGATTAAAGGGAGGGGGCTGAGCGGGCTAAAGCCATTGGCCCCCAATAATTTAAATGTTATCTTAATGTATAATAAAGATGGGCAAATGTATGATTCCATGAAAATGCCTTAGACAGTCATAAGTCAATGCTGCAGTTATAAGTAGGAAGTATAACTGAGTCTGGGCTAATCTTTGTAAGAAGTGCAGTGCTGCTCATTTTGTGCCGTGTACAGCTCATTCACTTCACTTGGTTGGGAATGAGCCACCACTTTATCATCTTTTAAAACTCTAGTAAGAATACAGGACTAAACACAAACCATAGAAATACGTAGGACGCAATAATCTTCTGTACAGAAGGAGCGTCTGTAACATATAAGATAAGATAAGATAAGAAAAGTAGAGCAGTTGTCTTCTGCAAAATCTTTATACCTGGCTTGTTGCATCTACTCATCGTCGACAGACACTTCCAAAACACATAAAAGTGATATATGTTAACAATGCCTTGTTTGACACAAGATGGTCAGCCCGACATAATGCTGTAAGCAGGGCCGGCCTAAGGGAATTAGAGGCCCTAATCGAAGTGAATTTGGTGGCTTTAAAACAACTTTCAAGTCAAGACACACGGCTTCAACTCCTTGTAGTCTGGGTAGCAAGTATCTTTAATGAATCCTGAATCAACCTCTGTTACGTAGCGAACCTTACATTAATAGCCATACATCCTCTCCCTTCCCGACCACACAATATTTTCCTTTCACAGCACAAACCATGTGTTTCATACTCAGTCAACTCGCATGCTCATACTATGTCAATACAACAACACAGCATGACTCTCACAAATATTGCAGCACTGAAAGAATAAATAATAACGAAAATCAGCCCCGTGTCTGTTGACTTGAAGCAGAAAGTTCGGAAGGAACTTAAACAAATTAAAGTCGCTATGTTACTTAAATTTTGGGGAAAACAATTTTAGAGGGATTTCAGAAAACAAAATTATCCCTTCAAGAGCCGAGAATATCTTTGATTTCAGCCAAGTATTTGAAGTCTCTCAATGAGTTTGTTAAAAGAAATCATTTTTAATTTGATTCATATGAAGACAAAGGAAAGGACAAGTCCGTGGGGAAAAAAAGACTATAAATAATCGACAATACTATCAAAGAAGAGAAAGTGTCAGTTTGATATTACCAAAATGGTATTTATGGTAATCATTGACAAACTTTTTGAAGCCCAACAACATCGATTAAGCGCATATAAAGACATCTATTCTGAGCTTTAAAGAAATGACGCCATTCGATGGGCAGCAGCCAAGTTAATGAAGAATATTAAAGTAATTTCGAAGACTGCTTACCTTCACAATAAGTCCAATTTTCAGAACTCTTAAACAACTTATTGTCCAGCCCCAGGCTTAGGGTAAGGAAAAGGAAGTAGCACAATGCGAAACTCAAAACAAGTGCACAGAGCTAAAAATAAATTTTGCTGCTTTTGAATGAGCTAAATTTCATTTATTTACAAATGTAGCATCGAAATTCGCATCTTTCTCTCAATGATGACTTCAAACTGCAGCAGAGAGCGATCTTTGCAAAGTTGAAAAGAATACAAAAATGAGTTAGAATTCGTATTGGACAATCAAGACTGAATATGTTCTCTCTAATGAATATTGAAAAGTAACTTGTAAGCTTATTTCGCTTGACTGACTTGATTGAAAACATCGCCATGAAAAAAAATCGCAAACTTAAGTTGTAGGTTGAAATAATAATAGATATTTTTTAAATACATTTTTGATTTCAAATAGAGAAAACAATTCGTTGCCCCATGAAAAACAAACGTTGAAAAAAAAACATTAAAAAGTACAGGATAACGCGTAATATTATTCTTTATGTTGGCTCGTTTGTAACCACGAAACAGTGTATGATGGGATGGGACCGTCGTAACCGGGGGACTTTTTATATACAAACATGCGTATCCATGCGTGCACGTCTTTGATAAATATAACAAAATATTGACTCAAAGACATTGAATTCAAAATTCTCTTCTTAAAAAACAACAAAGAAAACTTGAAAAAAATTGTACTCCCCCCACCCCACTAAGGTGGAGGATATAGTGAGGTGGGATTCATTCATGCTGTTAGTGTGTCAAAACCTTAATGACTTTATGTCCAACCTCTTTAAAGATCTTTCTGCTGCGACTGTTTCTTTTTTTTCTGATTGTTTTAATGTTGTATGTGTGCTGGAATTTTTTTATTAATGCAAGTTAACTGATTTTTTAAAAAAAATTAAAATCTTTGTGTTTAATGTATATCATCGTATTTCTTACTTTCTTTCTAGTTGAAAGAAATGTTTATTTTTTTGTTTTTCTGACATAAAATCAAACAGTAAAATTTTAGGCTTTGGTGTCACCCCCCTGATGGTGTCACCCGGGGCGGCCCGCCCCCCCCCGGCCCCCCTCACGACGCCACTGCCAAGAGATGTGCTAATAGAAAAAGCTGTTGTATCAGCCAAACAATTTGTTATGAGTTGGAGATATCTACAAAACGCGGAGTTAAAATGGGCAAAAAATGTGAGTGGGGAAAATAAAGAGACACGGTTCTAACTTTAGAATTAGAACAAGAATTACAAATAGAAATGTTTTTATCCGTTGATGGAATTATAAAAGAACGGTTTGATGAGTTGCAAGAAAGTCTTCAAATATAATATCATGTAATCTAGTAAAAGAAGCTTTTGAACATCAAGTAAGTTACTGCATGGGCATTGATAAATACCAGTTCAATTTTGAAAGAAAAAGGATCCTGGTTTTTATGGCTGTACCTACACTACAATAAAAGGCATTATGTTTAAAAAACGGGGGGGGGGGGGGGGAAGACCCCTTGATATATTAAAAAATATTCAACAGTATAGATTGGAAAATTCTATACCCAACATTGCAATTTTGCAATTAATTTTTTCGACAATTGCTATTTGTGTATCTAGTTGTCAAAGGAGCTTCTCCAAACTGACTTTGAATAAAAATTGTTTTCGTTCCACAATGAGTGATTTAAGAAAACAAAATCTTGCAATATTGTCCATTAAACAAGATATTTAAAAAATCTAAATTTTAACAGCATAATACACGATTTTTCTATTTTGAAAGTTGGGGAAGTCAATGTATAAATATGTTTACACCAGAGTATCACCCGTCAAAAATGACGGAAGTTTTCAAAATAAATATATTTCAGCTCTAATCTATTAATTTTTGAAAAAATGTACATCAGAATTTTTAAAAATGTAATACAGAACTTTCATTTATTTTATTTATTTTTCATTTCATTCATTTATTTCCAAATTTAACATATTTTACGCAGATGTTCGAAAAGAATATTTTGCATCAATCTGCAACATTTTCCGAGATGTCGTCTATTAAACTTATTGGCAAAAAAAGAATTGCCACTTTTAAATCACTTTCTTTAACCTGTTTGTTGTCAGCAGTTACATTAGATGGTTTTTTATCCATAGACAATAACTATAACATTCCACAATCAGATTTCCTTGTTGACATTGCCTGAATAAGTTTTGCGCTTATACAGTGGCTGCGAACGTCTCGTACACCACCAGATGCAACGCTAAATATCTTTCTACAGCACGTACAAACAGCGATATATTTGGAATCATTGTCTATTGATATCCAGTCCTTGAATTCGCCGTTCGTAATCCATGTAGGTTGAAAATAGCATATTCTGTTCACTTAAGCTTTTTAAAAATAGTTTTATCCGTATTTTCATGTATTTCACAATTTTCACTGCGGCTATCGTCTTCGCTTGTATTCATCTTCTCCGCCATTTATATCGTCATAATTTATCCATAATTGTGACGTAGCGACTGTCTAAACAAGTCCATCTTGCTGCGATGCGTCTCGCCGCGCGAGCCTAGCTGTCCAAAAAGCTCTTACAGTTTATTAATAGAGCGCGGGATGCCACTAAAACAATTTTAAAATTAAAATTTGAATCAAGAAAATAGATATCACAAAAATGATTTACTGATTTTTTTAAACTTTGAGATTCCACGTTTTGTCAATTATTTAGGGACGTCTTAATTTTTTTACGGAATTTTACGGACAGGCAATTTTACGACAAATCTTTACGGACTGTCCGTAAATTTACGGACGGTTGGCAACCCTGGCTGTCCTCTATGATAAATTGACTTAGTCAGCCGAGCACTGAACCTATCTACTATTACATGCAAGCACTTATCCTCAGTTCTCAATCAACTAGTGGGTAGCAATTATAAAGAAAGTATCACAATGTTGTTTGTAGACTTACCTTCATTATATGTCAAGCTTGTCATTAAAATAATAATGTCTAAAACAGCGATATAAGAATAATATAAGAATATATTCCTCACAAAACAATTAAAACCACTCGACAAATGAATTGAACGTTTGCAGGAGTGACGGTTATTTGACGTCCGCATTGTTTCTACTGTCGGAAACATTTCAAACTGTCACTGTATAGAGATGTATGCTAGTCTGGAATTATGGCTGTGTCCTTATTATATTAAACAATTTTGCCTGAATTCAAATAATTTTCAGTTAATAAATACAACATATCATGAGAAATGTATGTCTGACATCCAGCTGAAAACAACGAATTCAGATTTTGTTTTTAAAGAGAGCAGATTTGTCTCAAATTATTTAGACTCATTATCCATTGAACAGCTCTTAACCTTGTATGTTATTCGTGCACTATTGATTTAACTACTTTTATAATCTTTTTTTTTAAGATTAGTCAATACAACTAACCCCCCTGGCCCGTTACACTCAGGTTATCATGCAAGGCAGGTTGCAACTTTTATATCTGATCTGTATAAAAACTGATATCATATGCGTGCCATTGTACGGACTTTTTCAAACGATTTTTAAACAGTTAAATCTTTTTCTAATCAGTGTAGATGATGGTCAGCTCATGTGGTAATAAAAAAAAAAAACCCGTAAAAAACAAGGTTTTTTTTTCGCTTTAAATCCTTTATACACGAGACATAACTATAAGGATGTTTATTTAATACGCAGGGTAAAGCAATACGAAAATACAAAATTCTAGTTATGTCTCGTACAACGTGAGTCTAACATAATGTGCACCGATCGTGAATATATTTTTAAAAAGTATTGTCAATATAATGCGCACCTTTTTGCGCGACAGGAAAGTTTGCTGAACAGAATACGCACCACGACACTCTATCTCAAAAATTAACGTGATACATAGAGATCATAATAATAAAATAATTTAAAAACTCAATAATTCAATTACAGTACATTCGATTTATCTGAAACTTTGATACCTAATTTTTATCATCGGCACGAGTCTGCCTGCAAAATTTCCGCTCGCTAGCTTACGAGTAAATTGGTTAAAAAATCGATCCAAAATTTTTTCGGCTCAGACGGCTCAGAAACCACAAGTTAATATTAAGGATTTAATAAATGTCAATGTTTTGGGTCGGGCTTATAAGTGCAATAAACTTGAGTCCGGACAAGCCGAGAATTCCGAAAGGCAAATATTCCGGAAAAGTCAATTGTCCGGAAAAGAATATGGTCCGGAAGGTGATCCATCAAAACGCCACCGGTCAAAACAGCCCCAAATTGTTTACATTTTAACCCCCCCCCCCCCC
>MUZC01004781.1:222680-239895 GCA_002072015.1 Radix auricularia
GGCTCATAATTATTATTTCTAGGGCTGCAGAAATTAATGATTAATTTCTCGAGTAATAATTAAAAATGTTTAAAGATTAAATTATTTTTAACGATTAATTGACACATCACTTACAAATAATTGGAAGTAAAAAAAAAAAGTATATATAAACAATTTTTAAAAATAGCGCCTGATAAATAATGAATTTCCTGAAGATGACATGTAGCCTACATTTTGGTTTTAAAATATTGACTGACGGGAATGTTAAAAATTTTGATACAGTTTGCCTACTTATCAAACCAAATGAAAAGCGTATCAAGCTAATGGCAGTAATGGCGGTTGACTTAGAGACAGAAATGACGACAGCTCTTCTGATGAATTACTGCGTTACAAAATGGAGATGAACGTTCTTGAATCCATTAATCCAGTACAATGGTGGAAAGTTAATGAACACCAATATCTGAAAATGTCATTCTTTGCCAAGACCGTTTTGAGCATACCAGTTACATTAGTTCCATGTCAATGATTGTTCAGTTCTGTTGGTTATATTGTCAATTAGACCCGCTCATCACTTGAGCCGATTAATATCAACACACTTTTGCTTAGTTGGTGAAAAGTTGATATATAAAGAAGACATTCTAGTGTTATTTAGATTTTTATCAAAACGTTAAATAAGTGTTACTTATGACATCATAAATTAACATTTTTGGCTTTAATCGAAATTAACTATTAATTAATCGTTAATTTTTCAAAAGTTAACAATTTAATTTAAATTAATCGTTAACAGCCCTAGTATTTACCCAAAAATCTGTTTTTAGTAAAATTTTCGGCGCCCCCTGAAATTCTCCTGCCCCCCCCCCCCACGCAGACAAAGCTAAATCCGCTACTGCTTGTTTTATCTGTATATAAAATTTCTGGAGCGTGATCGAATGCATTATGAGGGCTGGTACCGATTAACTTAAATTTGATTGTTAACTTTTCAAAAATTTACGATTAATTTCATGAATTAATCGTTAATTTCGATTAAAGTCAAACATCTCAAGGGATGTCACAAAACAAATAATTGACATTTTTTGTTTTAGTGAGTTATTTCCCCTGTCTGGTATGTTCATTATTTTAATCGACATTTAATCGATAAAATTAGTAGCGATTAATCGCGGAATTAATCTTTAATTTCCGCAGCCCCATTTTTTTTTTTTTAATTTCCCTTGAAAGAATTATTTACCGACTTTATACCCTAAAATGCAACATAAACGTTTTAAATTTGTAGCAAAATATAAATAATTGAACAGTTTACCCATTTTCTCAAAATGTTCCTTTATTTTAGAAATGTATGCTGTAAGCAGATGCATCAGTTCTATAACATTGCCTAATTTTTCATCTGTGTTGTCATTGTCCTTCCTCTTGCAGTGAAAAGCAACAATCTTTTTTTTTCCCCCCGCAGTTCGTCGATCTCACTCTCTCGCCCGAGACCATCATGATCCAGCGGCAGGACAGAGTCGAGACAGCTGGTGATGGAGACGGGTGCAGTGGATGACCATGATGTCCTGTGTGTCTTGTCATGCCCTTAGCGTTCCACCACACTTTGCTAAGACTCGCCTTCTTGACCGTTGACCATCTAGTGGTTCCTCCACTCCGTCCATCGAGTCCAGTCTTCACGTGCACAGGTAGACATACCTAGAAAACCGAGGGTTTGAGACCCGACGGCTACTCTCGCCAGTCGATGCTGTTGTCTGGGGTGGGGCCACTGCGCACGCTACAGTTACTAGGAGCCACTGGTGAGAGCTGAGTGTCAAGTGGGGACCAAGGGTGGGAGAAGTACCCCCTAGAGAGTACGACGTGTCCCCCCACCAAAGGTGCTACCCCTCCTTAGCACCCCATACACCCGAGTAGACTACAGTACACCGGATGGCACCAACCCAAGCTACGCCTTTGACTACATTACACCGGATGGAACCAACCCAAGCCTCTGGTTGTTGAGTTGTCTTATTTTGAGATCCTCTATTTCTATAAATAAAATATTTCTGTCATACACATTGACTAATTAGACAGAGGCATGGCACCCTTGCAAGTTTTTTTGAATATGTTTATCATCGCATTACCAGATTCAAAATTTAATCTGTAATCCAAACGTGTCTATTATATTTATACCCTAGAACTTTTAAGGAACAAAATGGGGGCGAGACTGCGTGCCTTAAAATTCAAATCATAAACCTCATAATTTATTGCAAAATGCCAACACAATAAAATCCGAAAATGGCGGTTTGGCTTAGCTGGTTTGATTAAGGAATTAATATTTTAGTCGCGTGCCAACTGATGTGGCGCACTGCGTGCTGATAGTGGCACGCGTGCCATTGGTTCGCCTTCTATGCCCTACACCAGTGGTGGCGAAACTTTTTGGGGGTCGCGTGCCAAAATTCAATTAAAATTTAAAGTAATGAAACCCGAAAATATGGGTTTACTTGGGTTGTTTGTTTTGTATTAAAGAAGTGATATTTGAGTCGTGCCGGTTGAGGCTCTGCTTTCCGACTGTGGCACGCGTGCCATAGGTTCGCCATAACTGCCCTAGACTCTAGAGCTAATGTAGCCACACATTGGACATCCTTCTGTAATCTTATTTTTAATTTTCATTGCACATGCATTTTTAATTTTTTTTTTTAATTATTACTTTTTATTTTTACCCTTAACAGCTTTATTCTTCAAGTCTTCGTCATTCACTCATGTTTCCCAAATTGAAACTTTGATCGTTGTTTTCTTTTTTTGTTTCAAATTGGTGAATTCATTCCGTCTTATCCCCTCTGGAAACTCTCCATACAGGTTTTCTGTCAATGACCTTTCATGTCCCTAACCAACAAAATTACTTCTTTCAAAGGGCCTTATAATGTCCATGCTACAAGTGTTGGCTTATTTTAAAACATCTGTGAGGCCCTTTGTCATAACATCGAATTCACAAAATACTTTGGTGGAAGTTAGTTGAGTTTTCACTAATTACTGAAATACAGTAGTCAGTTGAGAGTGAGCTGTAGTGTAGTGCTGGAGCCATGAAATGGGAAGCTATTGAACTGTACATTATAGTATAGACAACAACAGCTGGCTTTAGGTGACAGTACGCCTTTCATTATGCCCAGTGTTATGTTATTAATAGACGTATGCATTAAAGAAGGCACACATAGTTACTAGCGTGATAATGAAAGTTTAGTTACAATTTTATTTAAGCCGGTTTTGTGTTATTTAATTAATCTAAAATTTTCAACACACTTAAAACAGAGTTCATTGTTTGGCGCCATCTTCTCAGTTTTTATATGTCTTCAAGGATCATCCTTACAGGCAAAGTTATATGAATTGCATCCTTTGTTGCTTCTACACAATGAAAATAGAATTGGAATATTCAGAGGTTTTTGTTCTGTCAAACTCCTCATCTGACTTTTTACTGAACATTGAACTCAAACTTGGGGCCAAGTTGTACATTTCTTTTTATTTAACAGCTAAGAAATGTTAGTCTGAATTTTTGAAAATGTTTAAAGATCTTAAAATTAATGAATTTTGAAAATTATTTATTTTTATTTATTTTTTGTTGTTAGGTTGGGAGAGGTTTTTGTTTTTTCCAAGATCAAGAACAATATTTGGGTTCAAGTTAAAGACAGACAGTGTCACATTGAAAACACATTAATAAAGACAACAATTATTATTACAATTTATTCCAAGCAAAAGTTATATCATCAAAACTTCTTCATGGTTTTAAGAACAAAGAAGAACAAAACCTATTGTTTGAAATGTTTATATTTTAAATTAAAGACAAGAATTGATGAAGCAGATGTTAGTTAAACATTGCACACACAGTTGTACATTGCACACACAGTTGTACATTGCACACACAGTTGTACATTGCACACACAGTTGTACATTGCCCACACAGTTGTGCTAAAGAAGCATGTCAACACATGACCAAGTGGCCACAAGTGTATCTGAATGATGATCTTATCAATGGACCAATGAATACAACCAGTGGAAGTAAAGGGATATTGATCCAAAACTAACATCAACAGCAGGCTCTGACAAAGTCAAAATAACAAAATACCTGGAGCTGTAAGAGGGGTTCACATTATTCTGTCCCAAGTGTTCTATTGATGACCAACCAGGCTTGTCTTGAACTTAAGCAAGACAAACCAAAGATTATTCATATTTCTTACGATTTATGTCCCATCCAAAGACATATGTAAAGCACTGTGAGCCCAGATCCTTACTGGGATACAGCGCTATATAAATTATGAATTATCTATGCTATCCTCAAGGCTATTCAATGGAAGTAAACATAAACCTAACGTTTGTTAAAAAAAAATCTCACTGAAATTTCCTTGGCTGAATTATATTGAACACTGCTACTGAAGAGATGATAAAGTCACACCCCACCACATGCTTCCTTCATGTACATTTAAGCATAAATTACATAAATTATGAGTTGAACATTTCTTACTTGATGATTTGCCACAACTGAAATGACTAAAATAACAAATGAAGATTCACTAATAATAAAATTTATCCAAGTTACAGTAATTATTTTTCATTGACAATTTTCAATATTTTAATACCCTCAAAAATGAAAGTTCAATTTGTCCACATAAATCTAATGTTGCTTTCTGATATAAGCTTACCAGAAATAAAAACAGTAAAACCATGAATCCGAGAAGAAACAAATTATTTTAAAAACCTTCAATTTACCATTATAATCATCTAAAATCTTTTCCCTATTGAAGTTAGGAATTCTAGCCAGCAAGACTCCTTTGAGTTAAATCTACTAAAGCTTAGAAAGAGTGTCAAAACTGGCAAACTTCCAGGTAGAACAATGTTAATGATTAGGTAGGTACATAATTCTTTTAGTTCTACTAGGCAAGCTGTATCAACATTTACCAAAAATGACATACTAAAAAGTAAGTTTGTTAACGTTTAACTTGTTAGCCGGTCGTCAGATCAGGACCAGTCCATTTTAATAAGGACCGGTTAAATGCAACTTCAATAAGCCCGTAATTAGCTTATTAAACCAAGTTCGTTTTTGTTGTGTTACGGTTAAGATGCAGGGCAGCATACGAGACTAACGGTGACTTCAATTTGCTTTCTCCATATTCCGGTATATAAATAACATACACGTCATCACTATTAGTTTACTTCGGCTACTGCTAAGTAATGATTTTTTAAAATTTTAATTTGCTTAGTTGTCGAGGCACTGTGACTGTACTAGAGCTAACACAATGCTCGTTTGATGTCAACAACGGTCAAGCCCGAGGCTGTTTCTATTTATATTAATTATAGTCTCTTTCTTATAAAGACAAAGAAAGCTATAAAAGCATATGACCCCGTGACCTATTGGCATTCGGTTTATAGTCTGTTTCAGGCATTCAAAGAATTTATCGGCGCGCCCCCCTTAGTGAAGTACATGTACCAATATTACGAGAGGTATTTGATAAACGTAGCAAAAATACCGGGGGATTGATCGGCCCTCAAATTCGAGTTCGGTCTTTTAGTGACAGTTTTCCTGCTAGTCAAAGGCATTTGATGTAAGATTACAACATTGATATCAAAACTTTTTAAAAAATTTAATTGTTATGCTTTGGAAGGGGAGTACGCAAAGTGTAGCTCGAACACTGTTGGAAAAGGAAAAATGTGGGGAATGTCATGTGTGCCTCAAAATTCAATAATTCTGGCAAGTTGGCAAAAAATAATATGGTATTTAAATTAATTCCATTTATCATCACTGTTTACTCATTAACCTTATAATTTTATAATTTTTTTTTAATTCGCGTGTTGACCGGCATCACACACAAGAGAAGTCACAACAGACGGGCGAGGGCTTGGTTTTTGAAAGTAATGAAAAATACCTCGCTAACTTTAACAAACGGTTGAACCGGTCCTCTTATTTAGAACAGTGAATCATGAGTCCACAACAAAAAAAAGGACTATTAACCATCACTGTTTACTTAAGTCTTTGGAATTTTTTTTTTTTCAAATGCGTTGAATTGAGGGCATTGCGGAAATAGCTGAATGCAAGCGGGGGAAGCTGGCTTTCATGCCATCAGAAGACGCCAGGCGACAACATTCTCTTGTTAGTTCTCAAAACAAAAGGCATATACGGATGAGCGGTTAACCGGTTAACTGGTCTTTTTTTTTAACGGTAAACCGGTCCTCAGAAACGAGCGGTCTTACTACCTTACTACAAAGTTTCGCTTTGACCAAAATGAATAAAAACACGAGTGACTATATTAGTCTAACTATTAACACAGATCCTTACCAAACTTTCATAGCTTTAAAGTTAAAAAGTTATTTAAAACATTGCCCACAGAAAACATGTGTCATTGTTACACATAGATGCAGATTGATCACTGGACAGCATCAAGACATGGGACAACATTAAGTAAAACTGGCGTCCTGTTCAAGTGTGTACCAAATGAGAAGCAGTTGCCTCCACCCCCCAGAATCACCACGTCCCCTGACTCTAACATGATGGATGTGTGTCTGTGGAACATGAGAAGACTTTTTTTGTCCTGGTTCTGAAATAAAATCAACAATGAAAGGTTATTGTAGGGATTGATGGTGTTTCTTTGTGTTGTTTTTTTTACTGCTATGGAGATGCATTATATTGAGGTCAAAAAAGTTTCTTTGACTGATTTCTGTTCTTAATAATAATAGCAGTGAGTAGTGAGAATTATTTATTTTTTAAAAAATATGTCTCTAAGCCAAGAACAAACTTTAAATTAAAATCATAAGAGCCATTCCATATAAATAAAATAAGTTCCATGGAAAACATACAAATGTGAGCATATATAAAGAGAATACATTTTAAAATAAAATCATAAGAGCTCTGCAATAGCAATAAAAAATAAGTTCCTTGAAGAACATACAAATGTGAGCACATAAAAGAGACCAAATTGTCTCCACTTACTGGCAGAGCAAACTCCAAGGATTTTCTGGTTCTCAAGTTGATGACGGCCACCCCAGGGGGAGGGTGATGAGTGTTTACACCCCCAACAAGGATAAGTTTCTCCTCATGAATGTGGGCTGTGTGTGAGTATCTGGAAAGAACATCAAATGTTTGTGTGAGAGTGTCATAAAACAAAACCAAACAAAGTTTTGTATTATTTAATAGATTCGTGTGTGTATGAGTATGAGTATCTAGAGACAAATCCTAGTCCAGCAACAGATACGTAAATTAAACTCCAAATTCAATAGTAACTTTAAAGAACAACTGAAAATATTAGCATTTGTTTAAAACACCATTTAATATCTTTATATCTTATTTTCTACACAGCATATTATCACCTCCCATGGTTATCTATGGTTTGTGTCTAGCCCTGACTTCTTATTAGAGTTTTAAATGTTGATAAAGAGTTGGTTTTTGCTGGTTTCTTCAGGCAACCTATTCTTCACACGAATTCCGGACAGGAAGAAAGAAAATTTGTTTGTGTTTGTTCTTGCATACAAAATAATAAAGGTTGTATTAAGTAAGTTATTTTTGTGTTGTATTTCTAAATTAGAATAAATTGCTTCATGTATTATTACTATTACTTCTTTACTCTTTGTTCTTCTATCCTCTAGTGTTTCAAGGTTTAATGATTTAACTAATGGTGTTATTCTTGTCAGTTTTGAATATTCTCCAGTAATGAATCTTGAAACTCATTATTGAATTTGTTCTAGTTTATCAATTTCTAGCCTTTAAAGGGTCAAACAAAAACCTTTTAATGTAAATTTCTTGTATCTGTTATCTTGTATATTTATGCCAATCAAATAAAAACAAAACCAATTTCATCCAAGTAAAATACCACTTGTTTGCAGTACTCATGAATGATTTTAAAATAAAGATGTGAATTTGATGTGCTACCTAGTTGTGATTACATGTCAAATTCCGAAGTTGTCATTACTTGTGATGTTCCCTAGTTGTGATTCCATGTCATATTCCCAAGTTGTGATTACCTATCATATTCCCAAGTTTTGTGATTACTTGTGATGTTCCCAAGTTTCGTGATTACTTGTCATGTTCCCTAGTTGTGGTTACCTGTCATGTTCCCAAGTTGTGATTACCTGTTATGTTCCCAAACTGAGATAACCTGTCATGTTCCCAAGTTGTGATTACCTGTCATGTTCCCAAACTGAGATAACCTGTCATGTTCCCTAGTTGTGATTACCTGTCATGTTCCCTAGTTGTGATTACCTGTCGTAAAGATTCCCAATAACAGACAGCTTATCCCACTGATTCCTAGACAAGTCCAGTAGGCAGATATCTCCTAAAGGTTCATGATGAGCATTGACTCCACCGGATAACACAACGTGGCCATTCCAGTAGCTGACACAGTGTGAGTGACGGGGCCCAGGAAGATGACCAGAACATTTGAGCTGTGGATCAAACCAACAACTTAACTTACAACATCATTCTAGGACATTCAGAAATAATCATTAGGGCTGTTATCGATTAATTTAAATTTAATCATTAACTTTTGAAAAATTACCGAATAATTAATCGATAATTTTGATTAAAGCTGAAAATAAGATGTATGACGTCATGAAACTGAAAATTTTATAAAATGCCCCTAACTTTAGTATTTAATAAACAAAAAATTTAGGAGATATATTTACATATAAGTAGTTCAATTTAATTAATGTAAAGGGATTTTAATTTTGGGATTGTTAATTAAGTAAAAACAATGTTTATTTTTTTATATCATTTTCCTTATAAAAACTGCTTATTTTAAAGCTTACTCATACTCTTTACAAATTTATTTTTAAATGGAGAAGTTTGTACGTAAAAAAACAAACAATTATTAACTAATTATTTATTAATAAATTAAAAAAAAAATTTAAACATATTTTCTTTAATTTTAATCGCTATTTTATTGATTAAAATAATTGTAATAGATACATTTTTTACCGATTAATCGAGAAATTAATTGTTAATTTCTGCAACCCTAATAATCATCTTTATATTTTTTAGAATAATAGCTCATTAACACCAAACACCGCTGCTACCCCTAACATCTCTATTACAACATAGTCACCAATTTCTATCTCTAGACGTCTCTGCAGCAAACACTTGATACCATTCAACACCTTTATTCCATGCCTTCACATCACTATCACTCTGAGAGACAACTATGTTACCCTACAGTTGTAGCCATTCCTAAGCTAGATCCTAAAACGCCAATACACCACTACTTCCCCCATAGACACCCTAATCCACTTTTAAACATCACTCCTAGACACCATGACTCCACTCTTATACAAAGTTTCCACTCCCACTCACAAAATAACCTTTCACAGCTTAGATCCACTCCTACACACCAATGACTTAACCCTACAATTCTCCACTCCCAACAATTATTTTTGTATGTTTAAACTATCACCCAAAATATTAAATGAAAAAGGCATGTTTTTTTTAAAATTACCACTATCTCGACATGTGAGTGTTTAAAGAAAACATCTAAAATTATCCATTTAAGAAAATTGGCATGTAAATTTAAAGATGTTAAATTTGTGACTGAAAACCAACAATGACAACATTCATAAATCAGATATAGACCTGAACATCCTTTACTGAATTAAAACTGGGAGTGGCCAAATGAGTATTGTTAGAATCAGCAGATAAGTCATGATAAGATTAAAGAGATATATTTCTACTTTTTCTCACAGATTGTATTTTTTAAACTTGTACCTTTTTAAAAGGTGACATTTCAGAAATGTTTGCCTGTAAACAGTATACAACAGAACAACCAATGACTTATATATGTAAAACATGAAAGGCCCACCTACAACATATGTATGTATTGAACATATGAAAGGGCCACCAATGGCTTGTGTTTGTAAAAAAATGAAAAGACCACCTATGACTTATGTAGGTTAATACATACAAGGTACCACCAATGATTTATGTATGTAAAACATACAAAGTACCACCAATGATTTATGTACATAAAACATACAAAGTACCACCAATGATTTATGTACATAAAACATACAAAGTGCCACCAATGATTTATATATGTAAATCATTGCCCATAGATACCAATTGCTAATATCTTAAAAAGACGACAAGTATATTTTTAATAAAAAGATGCTTCAGTTTGCGAATGTGTTTTAACCTTGCTATTTTAGAGACAACCTTAACATTGACAAGTCCTTACACATCAGCTAACAAATTAGTGAAAGATAATAACATTAAAGATGTAAATAAAATGAATTGCAAAACTTAATGGGTCTGCTGCAGAAAAAATTACCATTCTGCTTAAACAAATAAGGAGGTGTAAACCATGACAAGCCTACAGTAAAACACCCTCTCAATTAAGGAATGGACCAATAAGCAGCTTGCTTTATGAGTGGTTCAAGCTACTTTTAAACTAATGAGATTTAGGAATGAATGATAAGAGGGAGAGACAGTCTCATTGTTATTGGGTAGGGTGGGACGTTCGTTGCCACTTGAAAAATTTCCTTCCAAATAAACAAGTCTGCAGTGCTATAGGTTAAATAAACTTGTAATGCTAATATATAACTTCAATGTTGTATTTCTAAATCTACACAGGTATTTATAAAAATTGTTAACTATGTCTGATTTGAATTTTACAGACATGAGAATGGTTGATTTTAATGTTAACTGCCAGGTAAACTCAACAATAGAAGAGATTGAAAAGTGTCGAGACAGACTAAGTGATGAAATGGCAGTGACGCTATTGCCAGCCATTTTGGTCCTCTGTGCCATCATGGTCATTGGCACCGTGGGCAATAGTCTGGTCTTCTACGTCTACTACTTCAAGTTCACACCAAGCTCTGCAAGGTCTGCCATTCTAGCACTGGCCTGCTACGACCTGCTAACTTGTGCCATTAGTATCCCTGGAGAGATAGTGGACATGAGATACTCGTACAATTTTAACAGTGAGATCATGTGTCGTGGAATTCGTTTGGTCACCACAATTATATTGGTAGCCTCTGGGTTGCTCCTCGTCATGGTTGCAGTTGACCGCTACCAAAGGATTTGTCAGCCCCTTGGCGATCACCTAACTGCTTACGACATCTGGAAACGCACTTTTATGCTTTGTCTCTTGGCAATGATCATTGCTATACCGACTCCAATTGTCTATGGTTTGGTAGAAGTACCTATATCTGAAGGAATATATGGAAAAGAATGCTCCACCAATCAAGAATATAAAAACCATCCTCTACGCAAGGCGTACATAATTTTGTTGGGACTTGTATTTTTGGTTGCATTTGCTATTATGATCATCATCTACATTCTTATAGGGCGGCAGGTGCTTAGACAAAAAGCATTTCGGAATAATGTTCAGACAAGAAGAGGAAGTATAGTATCTGCTGGAGCTAACCGCAGACACACACTGTACAGTGGCAGCAATGAGGACAATGAACCATCTTTGGATGGCATGAAAGACTCATCCCTACTGCATGATAAAGAACAAGACTTAAAGGGCATCAACTCTCTGTAAGTACAATCAAGTTACAATTGCCATGCATATTTGATAACAAATGTTTGACCTGAAATTGTATCTGATAACATATTCATTGTTGCTAATAACATGTTCATTGTTGCTGATAAAATGTTCATCATTGAATGAAGTCTTACATTATTCACCACTGCATGCTTTTAATTGATTTTATGCCATAGACATCCATCAATTGTAAAAAAAATGTGTTAATTTAAATTTAGAAATAAATGTTACTGATTTTGTGTATGTATAGAAATATAGTTCAACTGAGTAAACAAAAGAAAATCAATGGGACATGAAAATTTCTTGAACAAATACACCAGGAGTGAATTAAAGAAAATTTTTTATATAAAAAAACCTACTGTATATACTCGTTCTAAAGCCGACTTAATTAGGACAAAATCAAGGGGATAAGGTTGGGGGATGAGCTTACGAGCGGGTCATAGGTGATTGATGAAACATTTCTGTTATTTACTGACTTTATTAGAAGGCAATATAAAAACAACATTTTCTTTTTGTTTGAATGCAATAAAAGCCATCTAGCAAATGCTGTAAAAAATGACATCCATCGTTACTGTTATTGAATCTATTTGTTCTTCAACCTTAACAAAAGTAAACAACCTTAATGTCCAATTTCGCTTGTAGCTTACAAAAATGTGTACAATGTGTCCTATTATTTTGTTGGGGTTGACTTTTGAGTGGGTTACACACTTTTTATACTATTCTCTTCCAAAAGATGGGGGGTGGGGTCAGCTTATCAACGAACGGGCTATAGATCAGTATATACGGTAATTGAATTCACAAGTCCATGCTTACACTGTTTATAAATTATTTTTTTTTAATATTGACTTATCATCCTATTAACTTCATTCCCAAATTCTGAGACTTAATTAAATGCTTTCTAAGAAATGAATTAAGATTGGATTTGAATACATTTTTGTCAATTTCAAACAATACTTAGTTGACTTCTTTGTACTTGGATGATGAAGGTTTTCATAGAAAACATCCTTGTCATTGTCTTGAGTCATCATTATGAGTTTCATAGAAAACATCCTTTTCGTCTTTCATCTTTATATAGGCTTTCCACCCAGTAAACTGTAACAGTCTCTTTATTCCTCATTCAGGATTACACCCAAACATCCTGTGCACTTTTTATTTGTGTCTTTGGGACTTCAACATACTATGCCCTCATTTTTGTATAACTTGTTGCTAAGATAGTTTTCTAAGATTACTAAGATTAATGAAGCCTCACTTAATAATAAAAAGTGATCTAATTAACAATTTTATCTTCTAATACAGCTCGCCACAAGACAATGCTGCAGCTAAAAAGGTTTTGAGGAAACCATCAGTTTTACGTCAACTCCGCAAGATCTCAGCAAATCGAGACAACCGTATCAGGAAAACAACAATGATGTTATTTTTCATAACTTTGGTGTTTGTTATAAGTTTCTTGCCACATATCATTCTCAAGGGTGTCCAAGCTTTAAACAGGAACTTTGTACAGAACCTCAGCACCATCGGCATCGTCTTCTACAACATTTTTGTTAGGTCCTGCTTCTTTAACACAGCAGTCAACTTTTTTGTCTATGGCACATGCAGTCCAAAGTTTAGAAATGAATGCAGAACATTGATTTCAAAACTTGCCTTTTGGATCAAGCGGAGGAGAGCCTCTATAGAGGTTGATGACATTCAGTAAACATTTGGGTCAAATAGAGGAGAGCCTCTATAGAGGTTGATGACATTCAGTAAACATTTGGGTCAAACAGAGGAGAGCCTCTATAGTGGTTGATGACATTCAATAAACATTTGGGTCAAACAGAGGAGAGCCTCTATAGTGGTGGATGACATTCAGTAAACATTTGGGTCAAATGGAGGAGAGCCTCTATAGAGGTTGATGACATTCAGTAAGCATTTGGGTCAAATGGAGGAGAGCCTCTATAGAGGTTGATGACATTCAGTAAACATTTGGGTCAAATGGAGGAGAGCCTCTATAGTGGTGGATGACATTCAGTAAACATTTGGGTCAAATGGAGGAGAGCCTCTATAGTGGTGGATGACATTCAGTAAACATTTGGGTCAAATGGAGGAGAGCCTCTATAGTGGTGGACGACATTCAGTAAACATTTGGATCAAATGGAGGAGAGCCTCTATAGTGGTGGACGACATTCAGTAAACATTTGGATCAAATGGAGGAGAGCCTCTATAGTGGTGGATGACATTCAGTAAACATTTGGGTCAAATGGAGGAGACCCTTAATAGCCGTGGATGACGTCATTCAGTAAACATTTGGGTCAAGGTAATGATATTCAGTTTTTAAAAAAAGCGCTCAAGGTCATGTGACTTTTTATTCACTTTATATTGTGGAATTTAATTGGTTCTAAGGCCCATACTGTGCAGCCTCAGCGGCATAGTGTGGATATGTGCCACCTGGACAGAATCCCAGGTTTGCCGCCGCCCACTGACAAATATGTTAATACTATAGAAAAAAAAAAAAATTTTATAAGAAAGTAATAAGGACACTTTACATTTTTATGTTACAACTAAATAGATGCAGAAAAGCTTTCATTTCTTGAATAAAATTGACGTTTTCTGCTTTTTCTCATGGCACAACCTTTGAAGTTTCAATGATGTCAGCATTGCTACGATAGTTAGCCAAAATAAATATTGTTTAGTCCACCTTGGTGTACTCATTATTGATTTTAGTTACTTTTTAAATCCCTTACATTAACTTCAATGTCTTGTCTGTGGAAGTACTGCAGAAAAACAAAAGTAATTAAACTGCTTGAACAGACATTTCCCTGAGATTTGCACTCTGTTAATTGTTTGATTGATTATGTTTATTAATATTTCAGTCTTGAATTTATGAAAGCATTATGCAAGCCAAGAATATTTGTCTCTAGGCAAACATTTACATTTTCCTCATGCTAAATTATTGTGGCTTATTTTGTACCAATACTAAAATGATCTAAAGGATGACTTCATTTTTCCATACATTTTCTTGACCTTTACACAAAGGCACATCAGCTGGTAAATAGAGTTAAACTTTCACATATTACATGTTAATCTGGAGTACTCTGTTGAAAATGTTGTGCATAAATTGAATGACATCCTGTTAACATAAACACAGGAAATGGGAGAGGAAATAGAATAAGTGGTTGGTCCCGGCATTGTCTTTTCATGAAAACTGAGGCTATGGGAAGATAAATTTAGACTTCCTTCTACTAACTTAAAATAGACGCATGGAAAAAACTTTGTGCAAACTTTATTAACTTTTTAAGATATTTATAAACAATGTAGAATTGATATACATTGTTAAACAGATCTAGCTCATCACAATGGTCTAGTGTTAGTGTGATCTGTGTATACGGCATTGTGACAACTGATGCAGAATCTGCCATAGCATAAGTGGGCCAAGTGGATCCACTTAAACTTTGAGACTTAACACCAGTCCAGCTTAAAGACTAATAGTCCTGACAACTTTAACATGCTAATTTATAAGTATTACAGTAGAGATATTTGTAACAATACTCAGTACAACCATAAAAAAATTATTGTTTTTATAAATTATTTTTTAGCTGAAAAATTATGTGATTTTTTTTATTTGGGGTGCGAGATATGTGACTTGGGAGAAATATTTTCAAATCAAGAAAATTTTATTAAGAACCCTTTCATAACAGAGACTCTTGATATTATTCTGTAACTACAAAATAAAAGATTTTAACGAAGTTGCGCTTGATTCTTAAAATGTTTGAGGACTAATAACATTTTAATTGATTTGGTCCTCTGATCAAATGCTTGTCAATCAAGTCAAATTTTAGGCTACTGTAAGATATGTGGAAAACTCCCTCAAAGTCGACGACAGGATTTCAAGCATGCCTCTCTCATTCCAAAAGATGGCCAATATTTACATCCCAGTGACCTCCCTTGGGTTAGGGTCATCTAATGTAAACAATAAGCCTTACCTCCTCCCAGGCCTCAGTTTCAGGATCAAACAAGAGACAATCATCAAGCACTTCACAAGATTTTGTCTTGCCGCCATGGACAAATAGTTTTTCTTTTCCTAAAAATAATTTAAAATATAATTAATTTGATATCCTGAATGCAAATGACTAGCAATAGGTAGTCCAAACTGATTTTAATTTTTAGGATTTTATAATTTTGGTGTATTTCATGTTGTAGTACTTTTTATTCTAAGACATTGGGAAAAAAAATTACTGAGTTATCTTAAAAAACAAAAAAGTTATGCTATTTTCAAATTTTTTGAAAAAAGGCCAAAATCGGAATTTTTTCACTTTTCAAAAAAGGTCATTTTCAAAGACTGGTATTTTTTAACATAAGTTACTGAGATGTCTAGAAATTGGTAAAGTTACAACAAAGTTTATAATTAATAAGCCCAATTTTTTTGAAGCCTCTACATTGATTCATTCAAAAGTAAAAAAATATTTAAAAATTGAAAACATCTTTTTTTTTTCATTTTTATTTTCCGACCGAAAAAGTGTAAAATGCACAGTTTCAAAAATTCATATAAATTTATGCAATTGACATAAATAAACATACCATACATCAAATTAAAGGTAATTTTAACAGGAACAATGAGTAATGTGAATCAATAGCATTGAAGGACATTTACATCCATTAAAATAAGTTCAAAGATACCCACCCCATTAAATTTTCAAAAATTGAAGTTTTTAAAAAAATTATAAAAAATGCTTGGCAAAACACTATTGAGCCGAAGGCATTTCAAAATGTTCTCAGATGAATCTAATTATAAAAAAATGAAATGAGAGAAATCTTATTAATGCTTAACCCCATTAAATTAGCTTTTAAAAAGTGGCATGAAATGATACACAAATGTAAACATAAAAATATGTCACCTCGTCACAAAAATCAATATATCCAACATCTAACATCAAATTAAGGTATTTTTAATAAGCCTAACAATTCATGTGAATGAATTTCAAGATAGAAACAGTTTAATCACTTTAATTGATAAAATCCTTAAAACTAGTACCCTCATAAGTACTAACACTAAGTACTAATACGTGATAATTAAAAATGCTAAAATTTAAAAATTCATAAAAAATTATGCAATTGACATAACTCAACATACCATACATCAAACTAAAGATAGTGTTGATCAGCACAGTAAGCATTATGAATCAATAGCATTAAAGTGTATTTACATGAATTAAATTAATTTCAAATATACTGGCCCCAAGTTATTTTTAAATAATGACGTTTTTAAAAAAAAATAATTAAATCAAAAGCATTTTAAATTGTTCTCAGATATATTTACTTATTAAAAAATGAATTGTCAGAAATAACAATGCTCAACACCATAAGCCATAAGAAAATATTTTATAGTTGCATTAAATGATACAAAAAATTTAACAATAAATGTCTCCTTGTCTTGACAATCTACACTTCAAACATCATGATAAGGTTAATTTTAAACTTCTGTGAATGAATTGCAAAAAGAAACAGTTTAGCCCCTTAAATTCATAAAATTCTTTTAACTAGTACAAGTACAGAACTTATGAATTATTGTTTAAAAAACGGATTAAAATTTTATTTTCCTTTTTCAATGTGCAAGTGCAATATTTTGAACTTCTCCATACCTTTCAGTTTGTTTAGTCTTTACTTAAGAGTAAATTAGCACAAAGAAATTTCTGTAACTGTTAGTCATCACTTTTCTTCCCCACTTTTATTTTAAGAAATGTTTTTATAAGTCTTTATTAGTCACATTAACTTCACTACAGATT
>MUZC01004781.1:240733-257314 GCA_002072015.1 Radix auricularia
CGAAAAGAATGCCAGATCCAACATACTCCGTCGGGAATCCATCTTGAAATCGATTCACAAATTTATGCAGAAACCCGTATTGTAAATAATTATTACAGCCGTAATTTGTTAACAAATATTAAATGTAACATCATTTGAGTATGTATCATGCAGTCATTTCTAAGATTATCCATGTTTTTTATCGATAGACAGTCCTAAATTAAATACATCCAACTCTAATCATACCCTATGTGCCAGACTCGTCCAATTATTATAATGTTACTGCGATGAGACCAGCAGTGTTGCTTAAGATAATAATATCTTTTTATTAACTAAATCAACTAAACTAAAACAGGTGTAAATCTTTTGTTTAAATGTAAATAAAACTTTAAATATATTACTTACGTATTGATTGACGTCTCAAAACACGAGTAATTCCTATTAACAAAACCACAAGACCGTGGTCAAAGAACTTCGCAGTGACTCGCAGCGTTGTCCCAGTAAACACGAAAAATTGAAAATGGTTATCTTTTTCTAAAGAAGATCGCTGCGTGCCAATAGTTACCACTCATTTGATTTTACAACAGTAATTTGAATATTATAATGATCTCTCTATCGGTGTGCGAAAAGTATTACAACTTAGTTATTTTCATTGTTTTTTCTTCGTTTTAAGTTTTCAATCAGAATTTTTAAAATGAAATAATGAAGTTAGATATACTTTCTATACATCAAACGAAAGGGTAGGGTCTTCCCGTTAATTTGATGTTAACACTACGTCGCTAATTTAAATTGGCGCGACGCGATCAGCGTTTTAAACACCTATGGTAAAAATTCACGCGAAAAAACGCCGTAAAATTTGTCAAAACTGATACTTTTTAAACACATTAAAAACACATATAGACACAAGTTACATATACAAAAGATATATATTTCTGTAGATAAAGATTTGAAGTTTATTCACATATTAATTTTATTTGTGTAAGACTCTTAGAAGTATTTTTATTTATTTTTTGAAAACTATGAAAAATGACCCCAAATCGCGTTTTTTCGCCAGTTTGGACTACCTACTAGCAAACAAAATTGCAAGAAAGTAGAAAAGGAAGAAAACTGTGTTTGTTATGAAATAAATTTTATGTTACATAAAATGTCATATAAATCTTAATTTAATGTTGCGGCTATGATTAACTTATTGTCTATTATTTAAAACCAAAGACTCCAGCAAAATAAGGATTCACTTACCATTAACAAAGACAGCTACAGCAGCATGTCTCCACCTTTCTATTGGCACAGAGCCTTTCTGACATACAATTGTAACATCAATACAGCCAAGCTCAAATGGCCATGTTGTTGTGGACAATTGTTCATTCTCTATAATGGAATTTCTGTAATCCAACTTATCACTTTCATCACAGTTCATTCTGGAATTTTCATAAGCCTCCCACTGACAATCCCCAAATGGTGTAGCTGTGTGTTGGCTGTTTGCTTGATACTGTTTACTGTTCAAATAACTATGTGACAGATTGTCTTTAAAGTTATCACTTTCACTTCTGTGATGTAACTTAGTTCTGCTGCTGGCTGACTTGCTATTTCTGCTATGTACATGTTCTTGTTGCTGGGAGCACATCACAGATTCCTTGGTAGATATGGCTGGCTCTATCACAGGGTCATTTGCATCTACATTTTCTTTACATAATGAGTGTTGCCGCTTTTCAGGATTTATGTTTAAAGTTAGTTTCAGCATTTGATTGCACATAAAGTATGGCGACTGTCTTCCACCAATAAGATATGTTGTTCCATTACTTAGAGAAATAGAGGCATGATGCATCCGTGAGTCTGAAAAAAAAAATATTTAAAGAATATTTAGGATAATGACACGGTTTTGCTGAATTTTAACCCCAAACCAAGTTATAGTATAGTTAAAAGTATAGAGGACAATAAGTATGAAAAGGTTTTAGAAGGATCAAGTCTAGGTGCTAGGTATAAGTATAGGGAAACAAGTATGAAGAGGCTTGAGAATAATCAAGTCTAGACTGCTTCCTAGTTTGCTGACTTTGGCTAGAATGCTTGAACAAACACTTACATTGTACAAAAGTTGAGTTGCAGGGAACATGGTAGGACTTAAATGTCCTCAAATCAGTGATAGTGATTTCAGCCAGGCGCTGATGACGCCCATCAATTTCTCCAAAGCCACCAGATGTTAGAGTGTATTGCTGATTGACAATATTTGAAGCATGCCCAAATCGTCTGACAGACTGGTCATCTTCTGACAAGCGGCCAAATGCCAACATATTAGTAATGGCTGGTAGGAAAGTTGAATCTGTGTCTGAAATTTAAAGATTAATTTTAGCCCTGTACTAACCAAACTAAACCATCTTATTTCATTAAGTTGAGTTTGATGATAAGTTTTGGTAGTTAAAGATTTTTATTGCTGACTTGAATTTAAGTTTCAAGTTGTAGAGTAATATAATAGTGACTTATTATAGAAGTTATGAAGTAAAAGCGAATGTTAGATTAACCTTCATTATCAGATGGTGAATCTCTATCTCTTATAAGACTTCTTTTGAGGTCTACTGTTGAAGCTGTCAGGATGAAGTAGTGAGAATATTTCAAATTCAGCTCCTCGTATTCATCAAAGGTCTCCAGCTTTTCAATGCGTCTTTTTTCTTGAGTTTCTACAAACTTGTAATAGAATGTATTCATATCAACAGCTTCACACCATGACCAGCCCTGAAAATACAAATAAGGAAATCCCAAAAATTAACTTTTACAGTAAAGCTTTTAGACCTGTGTTTGAAAAAATCTAAATTAATAACAATTTAAAGGCAAATACAAAGCAAATATTAGAATTGATTGAAATGCTTCATTTTTCAAAAGGTTTAAAAAATGAAATGCAACATGCAAAAATAAATGTCTGGTGGCTTTTTATTAAAATAGAAATTATATAAAGCTTCATGTCAAGTGGCGGCTGGATAGCAAAGTCAGTAGTGTGCTCGCCTCACAAGCTGAGTGCATGGGATTAAGCCCACATAAAAGCCACAATAACAATGATGAATTACTAACGCTAAGAAAGGGGGGCGCGGTGGTCAAAGTGTTAGTGCGCTGCGGTACAAAAAACAATTCTAAAATAAAAATAAAAATCGGTCACGGGTTCAAACCCCGGTTCTGGCACCCCTACGGGTAGATGATGCTCGTTAAAACCTTGGCTGGTAGTTCATCTAGGAGAAGGAAACTCCGAATACAAATCCTCCGCTGCCTTGCGGCTATACCTGCCTTGCGGGAAAGGCTAAGGGAGTAAACCCTGAAAGAAAATCAGGAATTGGAGCACCTACAGGCGGTCTATACATAAGACTTATGTACATACCGGCAGCTCCTGCGACGCCAATGGCAGCCAAGCTGCATCGACGCAAGTCGTTCCCTTGGTTACACCATTGACGTGGAGAGGGGGGATATGCTGTATGGGCAGCAGCTAATTCTCCATAATACCCGCCCAGGCTTGCATCACCTCTGGAGAGGACACTCCAGCGTCGCCGCAAGGTGTCGACAAAACACGGGAAGCAGCAGTTACCGGTTATAAGCCAAAGCTCAATTGACGTAGAGCTAGGCGCCAGGGGCTGCTTCCGACGGTGGGAGAGACTACCAATGTCTCACTGGACAGCTACCGCCCGCCTCAAACTGGGCAGCCCCCAGTCAATTAGGTGCTATCCCGTCATGGCCTGCCTTCTCCACTGGGTGCGTGGAGATTAGAGTACCACTCAACAAGTGGGCCACTAAGCCCTGCACCAAGAAATACAAAAAAGAAAAAGAAGACCCCAGCTCTTCGAATCGCTAGCTGGAACGTGAGGACTATGTGTCCCGGCATCACTGATGATCTGCAGTCCATAAACGACACACGGAAGACAGGAATAATCGATAGAGAACTTAAAAGGCTAAAGATTGACATAGCATGCCTTCAGGAGACCAGGCTCCCAGACAACGGTTCACTCAAAGAGGCCAATTACACCTTCTTCTGGCAAGGCAGACCGAAAGACGAACCTAGACAGCATGGTGTGGGTTTCGCTGTTAAAAACACTCTTCTACCATCCATTGAACCACCGTCATCAGGCACGGAGAGGATCCTCACTCTAAGACTCAGAACAACTGCGGGCCCAGCAAACATTCTTAGTGTGTATGCCCCAACACTCTATTCAACTCCGGAAGAGAAGGACCAGTTCTATGGAGCGTTAGACCAGGCAATAGCCGGCATCCACAAAGACGAGGCAATCTATCTCCTAGGAGATTTCAATGCTAGAGTGGGGAGCGACCACGAAGCCTGGCCCACCTGCCTTGGACTATTTGGAAGAGGAAAGTTAAATGAAAATGGACAAAGGCTTCTGGAATTGTGCTGCTCACGAGGCTTGTGTGTGACCAACACTTTCTTCAAGTGCAAGGATATACATCAAGTATCTTGGAGACACCCTCGATCCCACCAATGGCACCAGCTGGACCTCATTATCACCAGGCGTGCACAACTAGCTAGCGTCCTACTCACTCGCAGCTATCACAGTGCCGACTGTGACACGGATCATTCCCTTGTCGCCAGCAAAGTACGAATAATGAGGAAAAACTCGTACCACACAAAGAAAAAGGGAAGTCCACGCATCAATACCTCCTGCATGAAAGACCCTGCGATAGCGCAGCTGTTCAAAGACAAGGTGAAGGAAAGTCTCTCAAAGATGTCCCCATGCGTCACCATTGACTCCAAATGGACGCAACTGAGAGACACAATCTATACATCCGCAATACAAGCCTTTGGCAAAAAATCTCACAAAAACACGGACTGGTTTGATGAACATTGGGACGAGATGAAACCCGTCACTGAAGCAAAAAGGAAAGCTCTTATGGCTTACAAGGAAAAGCCTACACCTGACAATTTGCATGCTTTAAAAACAGCTAAGTCACTTGCCCAAAAGGTTGCACGTAAATGTGTCAATACCTACTGGCTTAAGCTCTGTTCCAGTATACAATCAGCTGCAGACATGGGCAATGCAAAAGTCATGTACGAAAACATCAAAAAGGCAACGGGCCCCTTGACGTCAAAAGCTGCTCCCCTAAAGTCCAAAAATGGAGAAATTATTCAAGACCAGGCAGCACAGCTAAAACGGTGGGTTGAGCATTATCTGGAATTGTATTCAACAGTTACCACAGTCTCCAGCACCGCTCTAGATGACATCCCAGATATGCCACTCATGGAAGAACTTGATGTCGTGCCCACACAGGAAGAGCTGAGCAAAGCAATTGACAGTCTAGCTTGTGGAAAAGCGCCTGGGAATGATGGAATACCACCAGAGGTTCTAAAGAGTGGCAAGACAGCTTTACTCCAACCATTGCACGAGATTCTGTCCCTCTGCTGGGAACAGGGCTACATCCCCCAAGACCTAAAGGATGCAAATATAGTGACACTATATAAAAACAAAGGTGATAGGAGTGATTGCAATAATTATCGCGGCATTTCACTCCTTAGTATTGTAGGAAAGACCTTTGCCCGCGTTATACTAAAACGTTTACAAAGCCTAGCATCCCGCGTCTATCCAGAATCTCAGTGTGGTTTCCGGTCCGGTCGGTCTACCATAGACATGGTGTTCTCCATACGACAGCTCCAGGAAAAATGCAGAGAGCAGCAGATGCCACTATACATTGCATTTGTGGACCTTACAAAAGCCTTCGACTTAGTCAGTCGCAACGGGCTATTCCAAATACTGGCAAAAATTGGATGTCCCCCTCACCTACTTGCCATCATCAGACAGTTCCATGAAAATATGCTTGGCACAGTACAGTTCGATGGAGCTAAGTCAGAGGCCTTCCCTGTCAGCAGCGGAGTTAAACAAGGTTGTGTACTCGCACCAACACTCTTCGCAATATTCTTCTCTGTACTTCTTCGATACGCATTCAAGGATAGCAGTGAGGGAATCTGGTTACATACCAGAGCTGATGGAGGACTTTTCAACACTGCCCGCCTCCGAGCCAAGACCAAAACGACGGATGTCCTAATTCGAGAGCTACTATTTGCGGATGATGCGGCACTAACAGCACATACAGAATCTGGTTTGCAACAACTCGTGTCAAGCTTCTCCAATGCCTGCAAAGAATTTGGTCTGCAAATCAGCTTGAAAAAGACAAACATCATGGCCCAAGACACTCGACCTCCTCCTACCATAAATATCGATAATGAAAACTTGGAGGTTGTGGACAGCTTCACCTACTTGGGATCCAAGGTCTCCAATACACTGTCCATTGAAGAAGAAATAAACAGCAGAATTGGCAAGGCAGCCGCAACAATGGCTAAACTAAATAAGCGGGTCTGGCAAAACACCAAGCTAACGGAGAAAACCAAACTGTGCGTCTATCGAGCCTGTGTCATCAGTACACTACTATATGGGAGCGAGACATGGACCACTTATACATCACAAGAGCGTAAGCTTAACAGCTTCCATTTGAGATGCTTGCGCCGCATCCTTGGTATTAAATGGCAAGAAAAGGTGCCTAATAGTGAGGTACTAACGCGTGCCAATACCCAAAGCATGTTCTCAATTCTTAGTGAAAGACGCCTGAGGTGGCTAGGACATGTCAAAAGAATGAGCCCCGGCCGCATCCCGAAGGACCTCCTATATGGTGAACTTGCTTCAGGAAAGAGGAAAACAGGTCGCCCACGCTTGCGATTTAAAGATGTCTGTCAAAGGGACATGAAAGCAGCCAAAATACATACAAGTGACTGGGAGTGTAAGGCAGAAGACCGATCTACGTGGCGCACAGTTGTCAAAGAGGGCGTCATGGTAGCCGAGGAGCGAAGAATGGAGGAGGCTGCAGACAGAAGAGCTAGGAGAAAGGCCAAAACATTTGGAAGCACAGAACTCGTGTGTAAAAACTGTGGCAAAGACTGTCACTCAAGGATAGGACTGCACAGTCACTCGAGGAAATGCAACCCAACCCAACGGTGATGCACCATCGTCTCGCGAGACGGAAGGATGCCGGATAAGAAAGCCCTCTACTGACCTGGATGGGAGATGGGGCACCAATCAGATCTACCAAGCCCCTAGTAAATTCAAATGGAAACATTAAGACCCCCTAAGACCATCAGTTATGGGACTTTAAAAAACAAACAAAACATGTCAAGTGAGATATATGGATCAGTGGTTAATATTAAAATTGATTGGGTGATTGGCTTTTCTAACTTAACTGTTGAGACTGAATGCATTGTACTTACTGTATTGAGAAATCGTCTAATCTGTGAGTCAAGAGTTGGGAATGCATTAATACATTTTAATGGAGAGCCGATAGAATGGAAATGATTTTGCCTAGAAACAAATAAAAATAAATTAGTAATTACTAAATGTTGAAAAAGTGTGTTATGTCATAAAATAAAAGTTGATTGAGAATATTAATTTTAATGTGCCAATGTTGAAATAGTTTTTTAAAACGTCTTTTTATTTCTAATATTGCACAATTCTGATTTTGGAAAGATGTTGTGTTTAGATTAGGTAGTTGCTTACATGAAAAGACCAAAAGCATCATCTGGGTTTATCTGGAAATTTGAAAGTTAATAAATTAAAATGTAGGATCCCCATCATAAAATTAAGATGATGGATTATATTAATCAAATGAAGATGGATAAAATGTTATAAATAAATGTAAATTAGTAACTTTATTTCCTTAAAATGATGTAATTGTCAAAGACATATCCTTGAATTAAATTGCAGGCACGAGATACCTATTAATTTGATATTCAAAATTTTTCAATTGAAAGTATTTTAATTTAATTAATATAACTATGAGTACTAATTTACGTCTAGTAAAGTACCTGTTCATACATTCCAAATACAGCCTCTTCAAATGTTTCTGAAGCCCACTTCACCAGTTCTGTGGAGCTGAATTGTGTAACATTGAATATCAGGGTAATCAAATGTATTTATATAATTTTTTAAAACCCATAAAAAACATGTTTTTTACTATAAATCTTTTAAACACCAGGCATAACTTAAAGTATGTTCATTTAAATACACATTGCATGTCAATCCTAAAATCCTAAATTTTAGTTATGTCTCATATAAGTAAAACAACTACTACAGTCTGCCTGTTAAATTACAGCTCGATTTTATCACAGGAAAGGGTTATAAAAACATGTTTAACCCTTTACTGGGCAGAGTTTTACGGATTTTCATCCTCCAAACGGGCAAGACTTTTTTGACACATCATTTTTATCATCGGCACCAGTCTGTCTGCCAAATTTAAGCACGCTAGCTTATTAGGAAAATGGTTAAAAATTGATCCAAAGTTTTTTCTGCAAGCAGACGCCCCAAGTTAATATTAAGGATTTTAAAATGAGATAACTTTTTATAGAATTTGATAGAACAACATTATCACAAAATCTGTAGGTTGGTTTTTTTTAGGGAAATGATCCAAATTATACCGGCCTTGAGTTTAAAAAACTGTACTTAAAATATTATATTAAATTACTACAGGGTGAATTCAAATTTTCTATGACTGAGATATACCAGATATTTACCATCTCCGTGTCATATATGTCATGACACACTCTGAGAGTAGAAGTGTGGGAACATCAAAGTTAACACCACACATCTTGAGAGCTGCTTCCAGTGTGTTTAGCTGAGTGAGATCAACACCAAGGAGGTGATAGTCAGTGCAGCTCAGCTCTGGCACAATGACAAGATTACTCATATCAACATTTGTCTCTAAATAAATAAAATTAAGCTAAATAATTGAAAGCATAAAAAATGAAATCGTAACAATGAAAAGCAGAGAGAGATTGTCCTCTAAAAGCAATATGTCAAGAAACCATTTCAACACTGCTTAAAACTTAATGAATTATTCAAATCATACCTATGTGAGGTGAAAGTGGTTGTTCATTAACTTTTTCAATCAATCTCATCAAGTCTTCTGTGTTTTCTATTAGAAGCCTTTTTCTCTTGACTAGCTCAGGGAAATCAATCTAAAATAGCACACACAAAAAGAGTTTACTGGCTGCTTATAGAGCAAGTTTGGTTAAATAGATTACATATGAAATAAGTCCTGAATATAATATTCTAAACATGCTATGTTAGATGAAATAAGTTTACCTCACAGAAAACTGCTTTGTTTAATAGCTGAGCAGACTTGAGACGGAAATAAGATGAATCAAATCCACACCCAAGGGATATAATCTGGAGGGGAAAATAATTTTAAATTACTGTTGTGAAATTAATGAGGTATTTAATTTTATATATAGTTTTACATGATAAATAATGAGCTGAAAAATATAAGACAGTAATTTAACCTCTATTTTAACTGTTCCCTCCCAATTTCATTATTATCAAAGCAATTATTTCATCTGGTAAATCAATTTGTTTGAAATCAGTTTTGTATCAAACAACTATAAGCTATTGCTAGTAAGTCAGACTGGTTATACAATAGATAGCATCTACTTTCACATTTAAGTAGGGGATTCCCCTTCTTAAATCTTTTTTTAAAAAAAGTATATTGATATTGGCAACTTCAAATTAAAATTAAATTTGGAACCTTGTGTCATATGGCTCTCACTACAGTTTTGATAATTTTTATTTAGCTTTAACTCATATAATTTCAAAGAGATACACAACTAATACCTAAGTCCCACTAAATGCCTGTTCAGGAAAGTGGAATTTATCTGCCAAAATACAAATTCTGAGGATTGTTAAAAGTAATCCTTATGTCAACTCAAAAATTAAATTTAATATTTTAAAATTTTAATGTAATTATACCTGTTTCTTAGCATCTCCATGTAGATTCAAAAACTTTTTTATTATTCTATCAAATGCCACAGCTCGAATATAATAACCTCTGTAAACAAAAAAAAATTATTTGAAGCAATACAATATTTCTAGATTTTATAAGATCAAGTGAGAAAAAAAAATGTGGAGCACAATAAATTTTACTTTTGTTGCTACTTCATAACTGAATAATTGTAATTTTGCTACTGTTATGAATCCTGGTGTTAAAATGAGGCATGATGGATCTATTTCATTTTCAAAATTTAGCTCATATGTTGACATATCTGCATATTGCCCCCCTTAGAATAATTAGGTTTGTGACAAAAATGAGTTATAGCCACCAGGTTGAGGTCCATGATTTCACCTATCATGGTACAAAATATGAAAGCTGTATCTTGATAAAATTTTGTGGGAAGTGCAGAATAACAAGTTTCTAACTCAATATAGGCCTACTAAAATCAAACTTTCAAACGCAAATATTTTAGTTCAACCAAAAGTTCACAAAGAACCTTGTTATTCTAAGGGGGCGATATGGGAAAACCCACCTAATTAGGGAAGAGAAGGATTATGTGTGTCATTTCCTAACCCCAGGGGTGTTAAAAAATTTTAAAAAGAGGGCCTTATTCAATAAAACAAAAATATGTGAGGGGCGATAAAGAACAAAAATTACATACTTTTGATGGATTAAACGCTTTTAAATCAGATGATTTTTAAATATTTTGTGAGGGTAATATTTTGTGGGGAAATGTCCCAATTTCCATTATTAGAAATTGCTTAAATTGGATAGTAATGGTCAAGTCAAAGAAAAAAGAATCTTCCAATAAATTAAATGTGTTTAATTATAAATGCAGCCAAAAATGTTGTTTAAATTTAATTTTATACACTGATGCAATAAATCAATATCCATTTTGGTAAAAAAAAAAATTAAACATCATAATCAGCAGATATGTTCAGAATTTTAATTCTAAATATGGAAAATAATCCACTATTCAATTAATAGTTTATGATAAGCCTGCGGGCCGGTTAAAATCTAAACACTGGGCATATTTGGCCTGATGGCCAACTATGGACACCCCTGCTTATGACCTTTAGAATATTTCTATACAAGTATATAACTTTCATTGGCAACTAATATACCATAGAAAAATTTTAATACTGTTGATTTTGAAAGAGAATGCTTAACAATTTTGTGTGGTGCATTTACCTGTGGATAAGAGGAGCTCTCCGACTCACTTTGGAAACAAAATAATGAAGAAAAGGATCATTGAAGTAGCCACAAGAAGATGTAGAGCACTTACTTACTATACTACTATCATTAGTACCCTGAACCTGAATGAAAATAAATAGGAAATATTATTATAAAATTATTAAATAACTTTTCAATTATTTTCTATGCAATTATTCACCAATATTTTATTTTTTTTAAATTTAACACATTTATTATTCAGCTTGTTGAATTATTAAATCACCCAGAGTTATGACAGTTCTGTTCCTAGTTCTTTGCCAATTATTTACGATAATATTTCGCTGTTAGCCTCAGGTTAAATCACTCCAAGTTTTAATTCAGATGTGTAGCAACAAAATAGACAGATGTTTTTTTTTCAAATAAGAAGCTTAATTTTTTTAACACAATTGAATTTTTGTATATACTTAGGTTTTTTTAATTCTTTTGTATCAATTTTGAATCATTATTTTACAAAAATTTTAAGCAACCAGTTTAAGTCTAAGGGAATTATCATTTCACATCAATTTTTATTCTCTGCTTCAGCAAGTGAAGAAAATGTGACAAATTGTTTAAGGACCTAATATTATAAAATTGAATGCCTTTTAAAAATTTAGAAATTGTAACAAGAGAGCTCTACCCTACACTCTCCTAAATTGTGTGCAATAATAGGCTAATTGCAAAGGCATGTCATAAATGTGGTGCTCAAATTGACTTCTCTTAAAATTTGATTCTTAAATATTTTTTTCTTTTTTAAATGCTTTTTTAATTTCATTAGCAGTTTCTATAGTATTAGGGCCACTTTACAAATAATACTTTAGAAGAAATATTAATGTATTGATTATTGTCTTTATTATTAAATAAAGCAAAGCAATATAGACAGAAAATTATGTATGCACCAATTCTCTTTCATGTACATCAGAACTGTCTTTCAATGTGCTCATACCCATAACCTGCATTATTAGGAGGTTACTCATTTTCAATTCATAAATTTTTGTTTACTTGAAATATAATATAAAATGTCAAGAGAGGAACTGCCGACCCATTGTTAGTCTTTAGACATGTGCACTGCAGTTAGCTATACGTCACCCACCCTGCACAACCCTAGTCCCTATCTTGCCAACCATAAACTGTGATTGGCCGACCCTAGCTAGTCATGCTTATTTGCACTTGTTATGTGCGTGTTCTGGTGAATTATATATATAGTATAGATGAGCTTAATTGCTGCATGTTTGTTTTTAGATTAAAAATTTTGTACGGACAAAAATGGATGCCTGTAGATGTAAAACTTTGGGCTTGAGTTTTTCTTTAACCCTTTAAAGAGAACATTGTTATGCAATCTATATCAATTATTTGTATGGGAAAAAATAAAGTTAAAATAAAAAACCTTTAACTTAAAAATTAATTATGATAATAAAATTTGGTAATCCTGCAGTTTCTACATGTATATTATTTCACAGCGAAGTGTAATTTTCTCGTGAGAACTTACGTTTTTAATTTATAAAATACATTATTATATGTTGTATTTCAGCTATTACAGCGCTAATTTAGGAGTCATTTTAATTTCTAAGGCATTTTTTGGTTCTATATAAGACATAATCGGTCACAAAACATCCATTTTGTTTATCTAGCAAACTGCTTGTCAGATGTTTTTTACTAGGTACTTTGAAAGAAAATTTAAATTAGTCCAATAGGCTTTAAAAATATATCATTTTAGAGGGCTTGCTAAGACCTTTTAAAAAAAAACTTGTTTTGTCTTTCTATCTCTTATAAAAGTGGAGTTATGAATTTTTTTGTCGATTTTTTTTGCCTCTTATATAACCTATATAATTTATTTAAAAACGTGTGACGCAAATTTTTGCAATTATGTACTCTTTCCCTCACATTTTTTTTAATTTTAGAGATATGGTTATCAAATTGTCAGGAGACATTCACAATCCAATATACTAAACAATGAATAAGAAATGTTTTAAGTAAATAAAGATTTGAATTTTTTAATAAATAATTTTGAGGGCATGTTGAAAAAAATCATATTGAAAATTATAACAAAAATACAAATCACTTCAAACATTTGCATGCCTATTTGTATTTTAATTGAATGCATGGTGCAATTAAATTAATAACTATATTTTAATGTTTGAAGGGTAAGTATTTGACTTTAAAAATAAAATCTAATGCAAATTATTAAAAATTATTTGTTAAAATACACTGCACCGATGAGGTCTGATTACTAAAATATAAAATTAAAATTAAGTTGAACACGCATTTCTAGATGTCAGTATCCCATTAAAAGATAATAAGAATATTTTCCCTGACATTTTTCTGAGTAAATAACAAGTATTCTAATTTCTCAACATATAATTCATAAGCTTTTTCATTGTCTTCGTCGTCTATTTGAAGTATTGTCAGTTGAAGTTGAAAAAATTCTGAGTTCTGCAGTTGATTTTGAATATTATTATCTCTAATAATTATACCTATAATTTACTTTGTTATATTATTTAATTTTATTCAATGAGATTTATTTTCTTTTGATTTTGATTTATTTATAAAAAATATTTTTGTCAATTGACTCTGTTAACATGAAATCTTTGTAAAAAGATGATGGTAACCTGGTAAGTGAGGCTTTAAATAGAATTGTTTATAATAATTATATTACCCAACACTTACACAAACCAGTAAATATGAAATAAAAGGATTATTACTACAACACGATTATAATTATAAGGTAAGTAAAGTAAGTATCAAATTGGAATTAGTATTAGTATTACTAGTTACTAGTATTAGATATTCAAATTAAATTAATTAATAAATATTATTATAATTAATAATATTTAATTGATTATTACTAAATTACTAGTACATAGCCAATTAAAATTTAAGAAAAATGTAACAAGGAAAAAATTACTGAATTACTGGCAGATTCCGATATTTAATTTAGGTTTGTCAAAAAATTAAATAGAAAATGATTAAGTTAATAAGAGTAGCTATTAAGGTTGTTAAGACCGCTCGTTTTTGAGGACCGGCTAACCATTAAAAAAAAAGACTGGTTAACCGGTTAACCGCTCGTCCTTATATCCCTAATGTTTTGAGAACTAACAAGAGAATGTTGTCGCCTGGCGTCGTCAGATGGCATCAAAGCCCGCTTCCCCCCGCTTGCGTTCAGCTCTTTCCGCAATGCCCTCAATTCATAGCATTTTTTTTAAATCCAAAAAGTTAACTAAACAGTGATGGTTAATTGTCTTTTTTATATTTTATTTTGAGGACTCGTAGTTCACCGGTCTAAATAAGAGGACAGGTTCAATCGTTCATTTAAGTTAGCGAGGTATTTTTCATTACTTTAAAAAACCAACGCCTTGCCCCGTCCGTTTTGACGTCATGTTTACCTCTCTTGTGTGTGATGCCGGTCAACTCGCGTATTAAAATTAATAATGTAATAAAATTATAAAGCTACGGCGTAAACAATGAAGATAAAATGGAATTTTTTTTTTTTAAAACATATTATTTTTCAATCATCAACTCACCAGAATAATTGAATTTTGCGATTCACACGTTCACCCTCCCCGTTTTTTTCTGTTCTAATAGGGTTTGAGCTACACTCGCCGTACTGTTAATGTGGTAAACAAATGCCTTTGATAGGCAGGAAAACTGTCACTAAAAGACCGAACTCGAATTTGTGGGCAGATTAATCGCCCGGTATCTTTGCTACGTCTTTCAAATACCTCTCGTAATATAGGTACATGTACTTCACTAAGCGGCGTGCGCCAATACGTTTTTGAATGCCTGAATTGGACTATAAACCGGTGATCAGAAAATGCGGATAGGTCACGGTGTCATATGCTTTTATAGCTTTCTTTGTCTTTATAAGAAACAGACTATAATAAATATAAATAGAAACAGCCTCGGCCTTGACCGTTGTTGACATCAAACACGCACTGCTAGTAACTAGTACTATTAGTTGTGAACTTCAGTGAAGCAAGGCTATAACGCGTCATGTACGCACGCTTACAGCTTGGAGATTGAAGGTTTGATTAGTTTGAATGCCAAACTAGGCTACTTGTCAGCTGGATAGTGGTATCGCTTTTACTCACCGTGACAAAGCGAGAGGGAGAGGCGCGAGGTGCGTTACGGCTTGTGTTTTTTGTTTTTCACTACGTTACCGCAATGTTTGTTTTGTTGTTTTTTTTTTGTTGTTGTTGTTTTGTTTTCGGTTAAACGGTCCTGCGGTCCTGAATAAAGATGACCAATTCTGATCTGAGGACCGGTTGACCGTTAACAAGCTTAGTAGCTATTACCAGCAACCCATTATTATTTTCTTTATAAGGGTAGGTGAGTCAATGACGATCGGCATTTTCTTAATTTTAGACTAAGCTAATCACACTTTGAAATACGATAACTTTAAGACCAGCTTTTGTTTTCAACAAAATAAATTGATTGGGTTTATAAAATGAATAAACTACAACCTAATGTTAACCATTATATTCCTAAATGTAGGTAGTCCAAACTGATTTTATTTTTTAGGATTTTATAATTTTGGTGTATTTCATTTTGTAGTACTTTTTATTCTAAGACATTGGGAAAAAAAATTACAGAGTTATCTTAAAAAACAAAAAAGTTATGCTATTTTCAAATTTTTTGAAAAAAGGCAAAAATCGGCATTTTTTCACTTTTCAAAAAAGGTCATTTTCAAAGACTGGTATTTTCTAACATAATTTACTGAGATGTCTAGAAATTGGTAAAGTTACAACAAAGTTTATAATTAATAAGCCCAATTTTTTTGAAGCCTCTACATTGATTCATTCAAAAGTAAAAAAATATTTAAAAATTGAAAACATCAATTTTTTTTCATTTTTATTTTCCGACCCAAAAAGTGAAAAATGCACAGTTTCAAAAATTCATATAAATTTATGCAACTGACATAAATAAACATACCATACATCAAATTAAAGGTAATTTTAACAGCAACAATGAGTAATGTGAATCAATAGCAGTGAAGTACATTTATATCCATTAAAATAAGTTCAAAGATACCCACCCCATTAAATTTTCAAAAATTGAAGTTTTTAAAAAAATTATAAAAAATACTTGGCAAAACACTATTGAGCCGCAGGCATTTCAAAATGTTCTCAGATGAATCTAATTATAAAAAAATGAAATGAGAGAAATCTTATTAATGCTTAACCCCATTAAAATAGCTTTTAAATAGTGGCATGAAATGATACACAAATGTAAACATAAAAATATGTCACCTCGTCACAAAAATCAATATATCCAACATCTAACATCAAATTAAGGTATTTTTAATAAGCCTAACAATTTATGTAAATGAATTTCAAGATAGAAACAGTTTAATCACTTTAATTGATAAAATCCTTAAAACTAGTACCCTCATAAGTACTAACACGTGATAATTAAAAATGCTAAAATTTAAAAATTCATAAAAAATTATGCAATTGACATAACTCACCTTACCATACATCAAACTAAAGATAGTGTTGATCAGCACAGTAAGCATTATGAATCAATAGCATTAAAGTGTATTTACATGAATTAAATTAATTTCAAATATACTGGCCCCACGTTATTTTTAAATAATGAATTTTT
>MUZC01004781.1:259372-307732 GCA_002072015.1 Radix auricularia
TAAATCAACTAAACTAAAACAGGTGTAAATCTTTTGTTTAAATGTAAATAAAACTTTAAATATATTACTTACGTATTGATTGACGTCTCAAACACGAGTAATTCCTATTAACAAAACCACTAGACCGTGGTCAAAGAACTTCGCAGTGACTCGCTCGGCTTTCCCCGTGAAACAACGAAAAATGGAAATGGTTAGGTTTTTCTAACGAAAATCGCGTCGCGGGAATAGTTACCACTCATTTGATTTTACAACAGTAATTTGAATATTATAATGATCTTTCTATCGGTGTGCGAAAAGTGTTACAGCTTAGTTATTTTCATTGTTTTTCCTTCGACTTAAGTTTTCAATCTGAATTTTTAAAATGAAAAAATAAAGTTAGATATACTTTCTATACATCAAACGAAAGGGTAGTATCTGCCCTTTAATTGGATGCTAACAAAACGTCGCTAATTTGAATAGCCGCGAAGCGATCGGCGTTTCAAACAACCAATGGTAAAAATTCGCCGTAAAATTTGTCAAAACTGATACTTTTAAAACACATTAAAAATACATATGGACACAAGTTACAGATACAAAAAATATATATTTCTGTAGATAAAGATTTGAAGTTTATTCACATATTAATTTTATTTGTGTAAGTCTCCTAGAAGTATTTTTATTTATTTTTTGAAAACTATGAAAAATGACCCCAAAACGCGTTTTTTCGCCAGTTTGGACTACCTACTAAATGACCTAAACCCACATGAAATTTAAGCTATGCAATTTATCTATATACCAATCAATAAGAATACAATCCTTCAACACTCAACCACGCAACTTGCGTAAAATTGGTACCAGTGTCATCGACATAATTTACCCTCGTTACTGATGACAAAAAAAACACAAATATTCAAAAACTGTGACGTAAAACGCAAAAAGCTGTCGCCATCGCTTACGCCCCAACAGAGAGACTGACACGCTACTTGCGATTTAATTCAACATGCGCAGAGGTATGCGCAAACAAGTACCTATTTTTATCAATAAAATGAGACTATTTACTTTTGAGTGTCGAAAAAATGCATTAGAAATTAAAAAGACTCCTAAATTAGCGCTGTCATTGCTGAAATACAACATATAATAATGAATAATGATAATGCATTTAATAAATTATTAAAAACCTAAGTCCGTAAGTCGTAAGTTCTCACAAGACTTCACAAGAACATTAAATTTCGCTCTAAAAAAATAAACGAGTAAAATCTGAAGAACTACCGTTTTATTTTAACACGTGTGAAGTATGAAGTAACAAGACAAGATAAACAATGTATCAATGATTGAATATTGAATGAACAAGATCAGTCTGAGTCTGATCAGTCTTTTTCAAAGTTTTTCTTGATTCTTACGGTTCTTACCGCAGTTTCCCTTCTTGATTTGTTAGTTTTCTTAGCAAGGCTACAAATATCTTCCATGGTTTAATTTGTAATTTTAGAAAGCAAACGGTAAAATAAAGAACTCAGGAAGCTCAGGATGTGGCATAACTAGGTCTCAAATTAATACCCAAGCATATAGCCAGACCAGTTTATACCAATAAATATGTGCAATTAATGAGCAACGGTGGCAGACATGTTTCTTAGTAGTATTAAAAACAAGAATCATAATCTAACCCTGCGTCTTTCGGCCTACCACTTAAACTTAAAGATCAATTTAATAAGTCATAATATTTTAACTAATTTGTTCATATATATTCACTAACAAATACATTTTCTTAATATAATTATTATTTCATTTTAGAAGAGATACATTTTCTAATAAATAAGTATAAAAATCATATTTTCTATTATAATATTTTTTTTAAAAACTCAGTTTTCTTTTTAAATTCATCAACTTCCGTTAATGTTGCTACACACAACAATAATGGCGGCTTTACCTGTATTGGACGATGTTGGAAGTGAAAATGGTGCTTCACGCGAGAATTATGACTATCACAAGGCAGAGCAAGATCTACAAAAGCATGTTATTGCTATTTATGGAGCCTCTGAAAAACACTCTGACTTGTTCAGGTTTGTTATATTTCCAACGAGAAAACAGAAAACTGTTCTGAGAAACAGAAAAGTATCAACTTTTAGGTAATTTCTTATTTTAGCGCAAATTATTTTTTCGAGTAGTTTGAAATACAAAAAATTTAATTAACTTACTATGAAATATATCTAAACATAAAAATATTATATTTTTGTTCAAATTAAACTACTGTTTTATAATTTATAAGAAATTCAAAAATTGTAGGTAAATTATCGTTGTACGGATCAGGGTGAAATAAGGTCTTTTTCGGCCGCCATCTTTGGTTGCTATGCAAGTCACAAAGATGGCGGGCGGATCGAAAGCCCCAAATGAGGGGAAAATGCTGAAAATGAAATGGGCCGGGCAATGGAAGAAAATCACGAAAAATACACCTTATAAATAATTATCGAGTTATATCCTTCCGAAAAATCACTAGAAAAACACTAAAAATCAGCTTCTTCTATTTAGAAAATCATAAATAAATTTCCAATGCGATGTTTGCGCTACGGTGGCAAATTGGAAAAAGAGCGAGCCTTCAAATTCGCGCGCTTATTGATTATTGCATCACTCGCTATGTCCGCAGTTTCGTATCCGATGATTCGTATCTAATAATTATAAGGGGAGGCGTTCCCCCTCCCCTTAGACCCCACCCCCGGTGAGGGAGACAACCGAGGAAATAGAACAACAAAGGGAGGTCACTACAACATAGCAACCGTACAGTCCTGGACGCGACGAACTTTCCGGCCGCCATCTTGGATCCGTACAACGATAATAAGCCAAATTGTATATTTCATGCATCTTCTGTGATTTACGGCGCCATTGTTATATAAACAAACAACGATTTCTGCTAGTTTTTAAGATAAAAACCCCTTTCAAGTCATTAAAACACATTAAAAACAAATATTTTATCATTAAATACTTCTTTTATTACTTATCGAATGTGTTTAAATTATTAAAAGTAAGAGGGTTTATTTTTTTGCTATACAAAAATAATTTGCGCTAAAATAAGAAATTACCAACTTTTAATTTAAATTTAATAAAGTTTATATTATACAGTGTTGAGTCTTAAAAAAGATTTAAAAAACTAATGTCAATGCAAAGTACTAAGGAGTAATAACTTATGAAAAATTATTATAGAATATTTTCCTTTTCATATTCTACAATGTTGTTCATATTCATAGTTTTAGTCTAGTTAGCAATGATTTACTGATTTAAGTTTAAGTGATTTCCCTATTACTATTTTTTTAGACCATCTTTATCAGACAATGCCAAGGTAGGATTTTTCAGTCTAGATAGAGCATCACAGACTGATGTAACTGAAATTATTGACTTGAAAGATTTGACACAGGTCCTACAAACTTTGCTTAAGGTTTGCAATAATATTTCTTATTTGAAACTTTTCTTTTCCAATAATTTAACTTGTTTCTCACTAATAAAATGACTCAAAACCAACAAACTAAATTTACAATTAATATGATCTACCTCTGTATATATTTTACCATCATGTCACCTTCTTCATAAACATACATTAAGAGTTGTAAAGCACTCAATGTGGATGCATAATCAGCATTAATTTAACTTAGAAATCAAGGCAAATTAAGAAAAGAGGCTGACTGAAATACATGATTAATCAACCTTTTCACTCCAATGTTTTTTCAAAAGAGTATAATTAAGTGCTTCATACAATTTTGGTTACAAACACTACAGATATTTTTAAATTATACAATTTTTTCAAGTTTGTATCAAAAGAAGTCAATTTCAACAATAGCGTTTATGCAAAGTTTTGTATCTTTGAAGGATTCAGCTAATCTTCGAAGAGATATCAATTTTACAAAGCATGTAATGCAAGCTGATCATGAGTCAAAACTCCAAGAAAAATCCTTAGAGCTGTAAGTAATATTCAGTCAAAGTTATATATTTCAGGGGAATAACTATCATTTTGTCTAAGGAAAAGTTTTTATATGAATTAGGAGAAGTTGATATTATGACAATTTTTTTTTTTCTCTTTCAGTTACTGCAGAATAAATGAACGCGTTGTTGAACTTGAAAAAAATCAACAAGATGTATGTATAATTTATTTTTTCCTTAAGTATATTTATAGCTTCAAAATGTATATATTTATAACTGCATAATTTCTCTTCATATTTCAGAGAGTAAACTCTCTTCGTAAAGCTTTTCGACAACAACTTGCTGATGCAATATCAAGGTTGTCTGTTCATTATAGCGTAAGCCAATTTTTAAATGATTATTTACTTTTTGGATCTATTCTAACTTGATCATATTCTTGAATGTGTCTTAATAATTTAAATTAAATATAATTATAAAATAGATAAATATTATTGAGTTATCCCTTTTTTTTTAAAAAACCGGAAAGGTATATTCTCTTTTAAAATTTAAAATGTCTAAACTTGTTTATATTATAATTTGATTATGCAAACAGAAAAATCTACAGTCAAGAATGGTAAGAGAACGCTCTAAACAAAAAAATGAAATAGCAGATCGAGAAGAAAAATTTAAGGAGATGCAAGCAACAATTATTCGGAATGAAGGAATTATACAAATGTTAAAGAATCAGTTACATCAGCAACAAATGAAGAGTCAAGATGATGAAGATGAGAGATTTATGAACAGGAATTTACATTCGACTGTAGGTGAAAAAATTATGTCAAAAATTTATTTGAATTCATTATTGTTTTAAAGATTTAGTAATTATTTCAATATGTCAGCCTTGATTTTAAAAAATAGCAACACAATAGTAAACAGGTCTAAATACTTCTATATTTATTTTTTTAAATAAACATATAGATTTTATACTTGATTGCTAAACTGCCTGGTTTTATACCAGAAAAAAAATATATGTATCATAGAAATTCATATTAATTAGATGTATAATTATCTTATGACATAAATGTATGTATGTATATATATATATATATATATTAGAGGGCTGAGTCACTTAGACTTATTTGGCCTGGCCTACAATACAAACGGCAAGCTTCAACATATGGGCATCGCCATGAAGAAATTCTCCCACAATGTGGGTGCTGTCTGACTCATCCACATTCTCGATCGCCGCAGAGCATTTGGTTAACAGGTGGGCCACTGTATCCTCAGCCATACCACATAAACAGCAGCTGGGCTCCCTGTTTTTGTCTAAACTGTGCAAGTAGCTGTTTGTTGGATAGTGTCCAGTCCGCATTTGCGTAATGAGGGACTAGCAGCACGGTTGGCCAAGGGAATTGGAAGCCCTAGGCGAAGTGAATTTGATGACCCTAAATGTAATAGAAAAATGAAACATAAATATGGAAAGATCCTCGTGAGAGGCCCCCACTAATGAGGCTGACATTTACCATCCTTTCAGCCATCTTTCCCAGACACGATGTCAGAGATATTAAACGATAGCTGTCAAGGCTTTTGCCTTCTTCACCTTCCATTTCATTAGGGATAATCGTGGCTTTCTTCCACTGATTCTGGAAAAATGCATGTCATCCAGGTCCTGTAGTAGTTTATTTTTATCCTACAATGCTCAGCTGCTTGAGCATTTCATTGGGAACCTTGTCCGAGCCAGGTGTTTTCCCTGTCTTGCTCTTGCCAAGGGCCGTTTGCAACTCAATCAGAGTGAAATTTGCCATGAAAACTTCTAGGGGCCGTTACTCATAGGTCTTCCCATTCACTTTGGCCAAGTCTTGCACACCTTTCTACATTTACCTTCTTTCTAATCTGTCACCAGTGGGCTTGGGTTTTTTGCTCTTCCCATACCAGAAAGTTTGTTAACCAACCTCCAGACCTTTCTACCATCAAGATCAAGGTTTTCACATGTTCCAACCAATTTGGACTTTTTTGCTTTCACACTTCAGGTGTTAATTTTTTATGTCTTTAATTTTGTGGCCTTTTTCTGAGCCTTTGCTCTTAGCTTTAATAACTCCTTCAGGCTCTATTCCCATAAGACCTGAATTTTTGTTTTTCATTCATCCTCGGTATTGTTTTCCGCGTGGCCCCGAGAATCGCGCTGCACACTTTTCAGAACCCATTTATTTTTGCTCATATATCTGTGAAAGCTTGCCTTCTGGAACTGCCAGTATTGCTGCTCTCACCATGTCTTTATAATATTGAGCTCAAAACTCATCAAAATTGGAAGATGTTCACTTCCTATTTCTGCCAGGACTTCCAGTTTGTGTTGGTACAATAGGTCCGCTGATATAAGGGACAAGTCTGTTCGGGACTCTGTGTTGTGTCCTGTATGCAGTATAGTATGGGGCACTCTGCACTTAGGAGCCTGATGAGGTTTGTATTGAGTGCAACTTCCTCAATATAGTGGCCTGAGGGGTTCTAGTCAGCGTAGCCCCAGTCAGGAGATTGGGCATTGAAATCTCCTGCTATGATTTGTTTGCTGAATTAGTTTTCATTGTCAATTGTCAAAGAGATCAGGTTCCTGAGTCGATTGTACACAATTGTTTCTAGTACCTCAAGTGCATGGACGTCTCGTACCGCTGTGGCAATCCTAAGACATTCATGGCCACACTTACAGTGATAGATAGAATAACCTGTAAGGTGAAATGGCTTCCCATGCAGAAGCATTTCCTGGAAGTGTGCTTCATCCACATTATGGAATAACTTGAGCACTTCCTGATGCTACACACGTTCAGTTGTAGCACATTAAGAGTATGTGTAAGCTGGCTCTTAGCAGCTATGCATGCATGGTCAGTTTGCTTCATAACTCGTGCCAGCCTGTCGTTCATCACCGGCACAAGAGGTGGAGCAGTGATAAACCCGTGAGACATCCCGCTTCTAAGCGTCTTTTGGGGCGGTTTAAAAGGACTACACTATGTCCTGCGGATGAATATTTATTGTTTGCCATTTGAGAGGGTGTTGGACAGATGTCTTAATTTCATTGAGAGCATTGGTGCCACACCCATTGTCCTGAGGAACTTTCGGCCTTTGTCTTGCCAAGTCTGGCACTGTTAGATTCTGGGAGCACATTTCTCCCATCCACCTTACACCAGACCTCTTGCTAAGGTGGAGACCGTTCCCCCCTAAATTCTTGAGGGTTCTGGTGATTTTGTTTGACATTGCCAGTTGTCAGGTTTGTTATTTTTGGGTACAGTCAGTTCTACTGCCTGCTTACTCGTCTCCCAGGCCATGTAGAGGCGAAACCTTTTTAGCGGACCCACCATAGGTCCGGCTCCGTTGGAGCGAGATGTATGTAAAATATGTACGTATACAATATTTTTATTAATATTTTTCCAAATCCAATTTAGGTCTTAAAATTTTATTAAATGATTTTCACTATAAATAGATGGGATCGATTATATCAGAAATGCAAACTTACTTCCATTGAATATATAAATTTTGTAGGTATAATGGCTCCGAAAATAATATAAATATTTATTTCCTTTACATCAAAATATAGCAATACACAACTAGACCTCTGCAACATAATGGTAAAAAGTGCTGGATCGTGTAACATTGTGTCATACAGTATTTTCTTTTAAACTCAACACATGGATCACACAATCAAATATTTTCAAATAGCATTTACACTTGGTTTAAGAATCTTAATTTTTAATGTTATGTTATAGATGTACAGAAAATGAACACATCCAAATTTGCTTTTGAAATTTATCTGTGGCATTTTAGGTCTAGATTAATATTTAATAAGATAAATTACACTTGTCCCTGCCTGTCAAGTCACATAGCGTCTTGCTCAAATGACACTTACTATCACAGCATTTAGCTTGTTGCTAAAATGACACATTCTTACTATCACAGCATTTAGCTTGTTGCTAAATTGACACATTCTTACTATCACAGCATTTAGCTTTTTGCTAAAATGACACATTCTTACTATCACAGCATTTAGCTTGTTTGTTAAATGCATGCTTCTCGTGTATAAAATCATTATGCTTCTAATGAAAATGTATTGGTTATTATAATTTCTTTATTTAATTCGATATGTTACAATAAATTTGTGAAACTTTGCATTCTATAGAGCGGCTTAAATTTTTGAGCAAAGTATGACAAAGTTTATAATTCACATATTCCATAGGCATTCTTATAATATGACAAATAGTGAGCTTGCAATGTTTAAGATACCCTTCCATTTATGTTTAAATTTAAATCTTTACTGGGCGGTGACTGCAAAGCTGAGGTGGGCCTCACAACAACTTATCATGTTTAACAAGACCAGTGCCAAAACATGGCGTCTCTTTGTGGGAAAAAGAAAAATTAATGCCAAATGCCAACCTAGCCTTTATCAGTGCAAAAAGTAGCCTTGATGCCACTTTTGCTGTCCATGTTTCATTGTTAAAATGTCATTTACTTATTTCATATTATTTCTTAAGTTTTAAATTATGTGTTGCCAATAAAGATGTTTTCATCGCATTCTTTTGATACTTTGCCTGGCGTATATTTGTCAGGTATAATCGCTAGGCAATGTAAAAAAATGCCAATGTAAAGTATGTAACATATCACAGAACTCCTCATAGTTTTCCAAAAAACGTAAGACATTACAAATAATGCCAAGGTATTAAATAGAATGCCTGCATTTCACACTCTGCCAGTAAGAGGTGTATTATAAATTTTTACAATTGAATTTTCTATTTCAATGTACATTCTTACAACTCTAAATTATATAAATAATTTCACACACACATTATTAAAATCAATAGATACATCTTTAAAAAAAACAAGTTAAACAGCAGTTTAAAAGTTAACTTTAAGTTCTACTTTTAACTTTAAAAATCTGTATTTAAATGATACAATAAATGAACTTAATTACTTTGAACTTACCTTAAGCCACAAGTTGATCTGGAAGAACAGCTTAGTGCTGCTCACGAACAGCTGGAGGAAGCAAAGCAAAAACAAGAAGCATCAGATAAAAAGATAAACAGGCTAGAAGAGGCATTAGAGATCAAAGAAGAAGAAATTTTAACACTTCGTGAGTATTCCAAAAATGCTTACTTCTTCATCTGTAAATTCTTCAAGTTTTTAAATAATTTTGTACTTCTATTTACTGCACATTTTAAATACTCAGGTAAATTTAACACTGTACATACTTAAATTTGTTCCCCTTGTTATTCATTCAAGTTAAAATTCATAATCCTTGTGTTCATTCATCAGATAAAGATATTGAATTTTTTAAAGAGCAACTGGAAAGAAGTAACATCATGATAGAGCAGGTAAATTAGATATTTAGAATGTCTAAGTATTGTATTGTTAATTTTTTTTTTATTTCTCCACTACTTATGAAGTTGTTTCCTTTGCTGCAGATGACCCAGAAAATTTTAATTTATTCTTTGAAAAAGAGTTGAGATATGAATAATATGTTGTTTTTTTTAAATTTTGTATTAATGTTTCAATATAATTCACACACATTTTCAAATTTTTATGTTTAACTGTATATTTCTGTCAATTTATTTCCAAAAATATGAAAAACCATCAGAACGTATTATGTGTGTGATTTTTTCAAAATAGGTGGTATATAAAAATGGATGCTAGTTAGCAGGTAGAATTTAGGTGTAGGAGATTATTCTGAAATGGACAGTGTTGGAGGGATGGAAAGAATGTAATCTAAGTTTTTAAGAACTTTTAGGAGGTTGAGGCATATGTGTGAACATTTATTCAAGGAGTAGACTGGAGGCTTGGTAGGATGATATATCACATTAAATATTTAATTCAAATTCCAATCCAATTCAATCCATTTATCCTTAACCTGTCGTTGGGTCACCATCGTGAACTGTCAATATCTCACGCCATTTGTTCCGGTCTTGTGCTGCCTTTTGGGAGTTGTTGTAGCACCATTGAGAACTGTTCACTATCTTCGCTATTTGTCCCGGTCCTGTGGGAGTTGATGAAAGACAGGCTGATCCACTCTTAAATGTTGTCTTCCCATCTATTCTTTTGTCTGACTCTTTTTCTTCCTTCTTAGACTGTGCCTTGCATTATAGTCTTTGTGAGACCTCCTATTTAAATTATAATTATACTGGATAAGATGTTTTTGTGATGCTTTGAAAAATTAATTAATATAATTTATTGGAACTCAGATGAAGCACGAGCAAATGGAAATGGCAAATGAGGCTGCTAGAGAAAAGGAGACTTCTAGAAAGATGGTAAATCTTATATTATATGTGTTTGTTAAATGGATATACATACATTAAAATATACCTAATGTTATTGTTATTTTATACAAAATATTTGAATTGTTATCTTCATTTCCCTTTTAAAGCTGGGGCACCAGAAAGATGAAATGAAAAGACTGATGGATGAACAGATTCGTTTAGCCAAAGAAGAGGTATGGATTAGATAAACAATATACTTATTGAATTAAAACTAGTTTCATATTTAATGCAGTTACAATTTACATAAAATATAATCAAAACTGTTTAATATAATGCTATTTAAGTTAATCTATTTGGCTCCTCTAAAAGGCTATGGCAAAAATGAAAGAGGAATCTTCTAAAACACAGAGTGGAGATCAAGCTAAGCTCAAACAATTACAAGAAAAAATTACAAATCTTGAATCTCAGTTAACAAAGGTAAATAAATGATGATAAGCTCCTATTCTGTTATTAATAATTTTAATTAATATTGAACAATTTTGTGGTATGGCAGAAATTAGTAATTATTTTAAGTGTAAAAATCACAATTCACTATTACAACAGTGTCTATATGTTTTTCAGTAATTATGCTTGAAATAAAATAAAAAAATTAGCTCCAGAAAAAGAGGGTGTCATAAATTCTCTTTTAAAATTAAATATATTTTTAAAAAATGTAAAATCTATTTTATTTAAACTAGGAAAAAGAAAAAAACATCACTTTGAATAGCAATTCTGTGGACTTAAAAGCTGTAAAAGAAATGGAGGAAAAACTGAAATCTGAAATACTCAGGTAATTTAGTATTTTCCAATTGATTAAAACTATCAGTACATAAAACTGCTTTAGTTAAATTTCACTTAAAAAAATTGAATTTCATTGTACTGTTTTTTTAATAGGGAAAAAAGTGTGTGGGTGGGGGGAGGTATTTGCTTTCTTCCAACAATCCTTTAATTTCAAAATGTACTTTCTTGCTTTTAATTCTTTAGACTCCAAGCTGAACTGGAGAAAACACATCACATGTGGGAAAAGAAATTTTCTATTCTCCAACAAAGGTACAAATCATTTCTTTGTATAATTTGTCTTCGGTATCTAAGAAATTTTTTCAGACAATCTCATTTATGGATGAACATTTTCTGTGCTCTAGTAGATTACAAAAAGTATTTGTATAATGTTATAATTAAATGTTAAGTGTTACTATAAATAAATCAACTTGTAACTGAACAAACTTTTTAATTATCCTCTACTTGCATTATATAATATCTCTATATTGAGATCAGCATGCATGCGTTAAAGGATGAGAGTTACTTGAGACAGACATTACAGAGGCAGGCAGTCCAACTACATCATGCTGCTGTCAGTTATTCTGTAAGAAATCTCTACACCTTAAATATTATGTTTATTTACTTCTTCTTCCATCTTACATTGATAGCACTTTATTATGTTCATCAAAAAACAAAACCCTTTTGACAAAGATGAAAAGTAATTTTAAAGACACATAGTCACAATGTAGAACAAATTAAAAAAATAAAGTATTAAATTTTAGTAAACTATTGTTTGTGTTCAAAATTTCCACTATTACAATAATAATGAATTTTAACCTCCGCCAGTACTAGTTTTAATAAGAATATTCAAAGGTTTCATACAGGTTTTGGCAAAAATTCTTAGATGGGTTTTTAAAAGTTATGTACTTATCAAGGACGGAGCAGTGTCTGTTAAAGATTTTATAAATTCAGCAATCACAAAAAAATTCTGAGAAAATTAATCAACTGGAGAATGCATTGAAACTAACAAACAAAAGAAGTGAAATAAAATAAGCTAAGGCTTGAAAAAAGAAAGGAAACTTTGCCAAAGTATCCTTTAATAATGTCATGTCTTTTTTTTTTTCAAACCTTAATTTAATTTGTTTTACTGTTTAGAATCTATGTCTAGAATCTATACAGAGTCTGCTAAAGTATTCTAACAGTACTAACAGTGCTAAATTATGCTTAGCTGCAAAGTTGTTTTTTTTTACTTTCGATTATGAAGTATGATTTTTGGTAGTTGTATAATAAAAAATTTATCCCAAAAATCATTGCTGGTGATTTAAAATATTGGTTTTGCACTTATATCTTTTTCCTTTTTTCACAAATAAAAAAGGTTGTCATCCCTGAAATAAAAATTAAATTTAAAAGACCTGCTTGTAATTCTTGTCAGAAATTCAAAAGAAAGCAACCGTGATTTTTTTTCCTAAAAAAGAATTTTATTAACGACTTTGAGAGAGAAAAGTTATACTTAAACCAGTATGAAGCATTTTTTCCAAGCCTTAGCTTCTGAGATTTTAAATGCCAATCTATTCTATTTCCTATATGCAGGTAGACATGCCTTCTGGAGTATCACCTGTAAAAGAACATTCACCTACCTTCAAGAAACCTTTGGTAAAATCTGGTAACTTTTAAAAAACGTGATTTTCTTTAATTTTTAGGATTTTTAGGAGCTAGCCATTGAAGAGTCCCTTTGTCAGTTTCTCATCTTGCATTCGGACTACGGGCCCTGCCCAGCGAAGCTGGGACTGCATCAGAAGGGTGAAGATGCTGGGGAGACCTGCTTTGGTCAGCACCACTATGTTTGGAATTTTGTCCTGCCACTTTATGCCAAGGATCTTTCTAAGGCTTGTGTGAAAGTGGTTCAGCTTTTTAGCATGGCGTTGATACACAGTCCATGTTTCACAAGCATATAGAAGTGTGGGGAGCACCACTGCCCTATATACTTTCATCTTGGTCTGGATGGTAATGCCTTTTCTGTTTCAGACATTCAGTACAACCTGTCAAAAGTTGAGCTGGTCCTGGCAATTCTGACATTTACTTCGTCATCGATGGTGACATTTTGAGAAAGTGTGCTGCTTAGGTATGTGAAACGTTTCACTGCGTTGAGTTTCTGTCCGTTGACAGTGACATTGGGCTTTCCAGGCCCGGGTTGATAAAGGACTGCAGTCTTCTTTGTGTTAATTGTCAGACCAAAGTTAGTGCAGGCACAGGAGAACAGGCTAACACTGCGTTTCATGTCAGCGTTTGAGACAGCATTGAGGGCACATTCACCAGCAAACAGCAGGTCTCTGATTGTGTCTGTCATGACCTTGGTTTTTGCTTGGAGCCTCCGAAGGTTGAAAAGTTTGCCATCTGTGCGGTACCTCAGTTTGACACCATCATCCTCGTTTCTGAAGGCCTCTGTCAACATGGCAGAAAACATGAGGCTAAACAGTGTTGGTGCCAGGGTGCAGCCCTGCTTGACACCTTTTGTGATTGAGAAAGGGACAGATGACACTCCTCTGTTCTGGACTCTGGCCTGCATGCCTTCGTGGAATTGTTGCACCATCATTTCCTTGGACAACCGTATTTGGCCATGATCTTTCATAGTCCCTCTCTGCCAACTTTGTCAAAAGCCTTGGTCAGGTCAACAAAGGTGTAGAAAAGGTCAGAGTTCTGCTCCTGACATTTCTCTTGCAGCTGCGTGGCAGCAAACACCATATCGATGATTAGTTAGTATGCATTAAATGTATATCCAATTTATTGTTATTTTAAAAGATGTTAATTTTTTCACAATTGGCAAATCTGATTTACAACAATTTACCTCCCTTATATTTTTTTTTTTAAAAAGCCTGATATAGGAAAAAGGAAAAAACAAGGGTCCACTCAAGATAAAGACTGTATATCTTACACAGTATCTGCTCCCAGCGGTCGGGGAACTGCTATGTTTTCTACTGATGGTATTTATGATTTATTGTATCATCTTTTAATAGTTAACATTTATGCAACTATAATAAATCATGCAGCATGTCTCTAGAAAAAAACTTTGGATCAGAAACAATATACCTCTAAATAAAATCACTTAAAATGTGAACTTAAAGAAGTTACACATTAGAAAAAAAACTCTATTGAAAATGACACTGATGCAAATAAAAATACATTGTCTTTCAGAAAATCAGATAATGTCAGACAACGATTTAGACTTGATTCCTGCAGATTTTACACTGCTCCCTGAACCATTTGTGAGGTGAGCATTGAAGTTTAAGTATCTGAATTTAGTATAGGGCTCATTTATTGAAGTTCAAGCATCTGAATTTAGTATAGGGCTCATTTATTGAAGTTCAAGTATCTGAATTTAGTATAGGGCTCATTTATTGAATTTCAAGTATCTGAATTTAGTATGGAGCTCATTTATTAAAGTCTAAATATCTGACTTTAGTATGCGGCTCATTTGTAATATTGTTATGTGGTTAAGTCAGTTTGTACTTCTAGTTTTATATAAAGTGTTTTCAGAAATAATCAACCCAAGTAAAATTCTGTTGTTCAAATGTGTTACTTTCAGTAATAGCCAAGATTTTGGTGATGAAAGTAGACCTTCCACTCAGCCTCATATTGTAATATTACCAAGTGTCAAAGCCAATTAATGGCTTTTTAAACAGAAATGCTTCAGAGTTTTTTATTCTTTGTACAAGAGTAATAAAATATGAAAATGTATTTAACTGATGTGATTGTGGAATATAGGTTTTTATTTTAATTTTTTTTAATATAATTTAAAGCCAGTGAAGATATTTTTTATCCTATTGCATAATCTTGTTTCAAAATTTCTCAAATTACCCTATATTATCATCAATAAGTCGATCTTGTGTATAAGTCAACGGTAGCTTTTTGACTAATAATTCTGAAATATGTTATGACTCATAGATAAGTCAGGAGTAAAACTTGGGCTTTGAAACTTTGTTGTTTTATTTTTTTAATTTTGTGATTTTTACAAATAGTGGATCAATTAAACAGTTATGGTTCTAACTTAATTTTTTTTTTATTAAAACATTAGATTTGATATCAATATGATATAAAAATTTTAATTAACCAGTTTTAGATGTGCAAGGTCTTAGGAGAAAAACTGTCACTAATAAGACCACATGCAGATTTTAGGACTGATGATCCGTCCATGAGCAGTAACAAGATATCTTCTCTATATATTTCAAATGTCTCTTGTAATACTTGTAATAGTTATAGTAAAACTGGCAGCATTGTCTGTTGTTTACATCAAAGGTGTTTTGTTGTCACCACCACACTGTGTGTTAGCTCTTGTACTATGCCATTAAACAAATAATAAGTCATTCATTAGTGTATCTTGGATCTCAAGCAACGGTGATGATGAGTGATTTTTAAATATTAAATAATTTTATGTTTTTAATTAAACAGTAATATTAAGAAGGTGCTTTGATGTCATGTTACCTCTCATATGCTGTCCTACATCTTAACCATTAACAACCTTAACATATACCAGCTAATATGATGACACACCAAAAATAAACTTAAGATGAACTAATTGAAGTGATTGTTATCTGATTCAGATTTAAACAGGACCGTTATATTGTCAACGGATTAACCATTAGCAACCTTAGCATCAACAGACTGCTGTCTGTGTGCTTACATGTACTTGGTATATGGGTCAATGTACACTAGCACTAGTGGTAGGTTGGCCTGCAATGAATACACAAAATTCTATCAAAACTAGCACTGACCCATGGATAAGTTGACTCTGTATTTCAAAATAAATTTTACTTCTAAAATTTCTAGACTTATACATTTATGTATGGTACTTTAAAATTGTCACCCCTCTAATCAGAAGTTAACTTAAACTTTGAATATTGATGTATAATTGCTAATTATTTAAACTTTTTAATCATATTGTAATAAGGAAAATAACATTTCATTTAGTATTGTGGATTTTTTATATCTTTCGATAAAATAAAACAACAGGAAATATTATATATTGTTTATTGATTGAAATTGGAATGTTAAATAAATTGTACCTTGTTCTACTAAGTATTTGTTGACTTTGATAAAGAATGTCACTTATTTCTTTACTGTTACATTTTTCTTAAAGCTGTGGGCTTTGTGTTACTTAGGAGATTGTATAAGTAATTAAAAAATTAAGAAATAGGGAGGCTATTTCTTTCATTTAGTCACAGAGATTAAGCAAAGTACATTTCACTATAACATGACTTGGTCACAGAGATTAAACAAAGTACATTTCACAATAACATGACTCGATCACAGAGATTAAACAAAGTACATTTCACAATAACATGACTCGATCACAGAGATTAAACAAAGTACATTTCACAATAACATGACTTAGTCATGGAGATTAAACAAAGGACATTTCACTATAACATGACTTAGTCACAGAGATTATACAAAGTACATTTCACTATAACATGACTTAGTCACAGAGATTAAACAAAGTACATTTCACTATAACATGACTTAGTCACAGAGATTAAACAAAGTACATTTCACTATAACATGACTTAGAGACAGAGATTTAAAAAAGCACAGTTCAAAATAACATAACCAAAAGCACATTCCACAAAATAAAACATGACGCTATTAAAAAACTACAGTCCAACAAAAATAATGGACCAAAACACAAATTTATAAATCCCTCAACTAATCTTAATTCATCTGAAAAAAGCTTCCTCCACCATACTTTCTTTCCTCTGTAAAATGGGTATTTGAAAATAGTTTAGGAACAGGTCAAGGATTTCAACCCAAAAGAAAGTCTTAAATCTCACATGTATATTTACTATGAGTATTGCTATACAATTTGAAGATTAAATAAACAAGATTAAATTGCTTTAAGTATTATTTTTTTAAATCTGTTTGCTGTTTACCACATTAATATTCTAAAATCTTCTCTCTTAGTATGTCTGAAAAGTCATAGATTCTCTCTGTAAAAAAAAAAAATTATCTCTTTGAAAATGTCATAGATTCTCTCTGCCTGGCAGTTTCTCATTTTAGGACTCAAAATTCATTCACTTAAAATATAAATAAGGTACATAAACAAATATTTTTTAAATACTTTTATTTCCCTTATCAAGTTTGTGCACAAATCAAGCAGACACAATGTTCACATAAATCATATGTACAGCTAATTAGTTGAGGGGAGAAAAAACAGTGGGATGACCATTTAAAGATGAATTGAAGCCAACAAGTCCAAATGAATCTGATTACCATACTGATAAAGATATTTTTTAAAAGCCTCTACTGTGTTTAAGAGCTAGGTTTGATTATTCAAGGCATTATCATCCTATACATTTCTAACACCCTTCATGGCTTATGGACTTCAGCAGTTGTTCCTCAAGTCCCACAACATATTGTTTCTGTTTATACAAATTTTTTTAAATATATACAGAATTAATTAGGGAAAGAAATTATATTTTAATAATTTATTCTATGAGTCCATGGCTTAGTTAGGAAACTGGACGCATAAAGATACCACAATACTTTTTATAGACAAAGTATATAGTACACTACCAATTAAATGGATTATTTCTTAAAAGTGATGATAAAAATAATGAACAGCTACGTGTGCACTAAATAAGCATACCAGCACATCTTTAAATGTGCCCATAATCTATTAGAAAAATTAAATGAAAGTCACAATTTATTTGCAGCAATAATGTTAAAGATTATTGAGACAAGCATATTCCACTTGAGAATAATTCAAGGCAATCAATATATTTACATGAATCTTTTTTTTTTTTATTTGAGCTAAACATTAGATACCTTTAGTGTCGAAATCAAAACATTCTATCTCCAACATACACACCTAATGTTTTATTTAAAAAATATTTTTGATATAAAATGTTACATTAAAAAAGTATGCGGTAATTTTGGAGTCTAATTAAAATTTCTATTATACTGAGATTATACTATCTCCATTATTAAAATAATATAAATTCAACAAGCCCATATGGACTCTCTTGCATATTAATTATAGAAAAAGTAATAATAAGCCAGAAAAAAATATAAAAAATGTATGTTATGCCTTATGCCCCAACATTTTAAGTGGAACTAGTCAATAGCCAACTATCACATATTATATCAAGTGTCTGCAAGTAAATGTGAACTGGTCACTAACCAGACATGTTGAAATGATTATAATTACAGGCATTTAGTATTTACTAACACAAGGCTTAAAAACAAAAACAAAGGTAAGACAATGGAGGAAGTTACTGAAAAGAATTAGGGAACAAATAGGTTACGGTGAAGAAAAGCATGAGGTGGATATGGTTTTATCACCAATTACAGTCATTGTATTTCTTTTTGTTGTTTTTAAAAATAAAAGGATGCCAGCAGATATTTAAGTTATTATTTGCATACATTCACAATCGCAATAGCATTTGTAATTGGTCCAAATTTATAGTAAAAGTGTTAGTTACATACAGTGCATAATAAGAGTGAGTACTTTCAGTTATCTGGATGTATCTTTTATTTTATTGCTTTCCAACTTGGTCTATTGATATACTACACAAACCTGAAGAAATAAATATTGCTAAACATTATCTAAGATATAGGGCACGGTAATCTGACTTATAGAACTATCTATTTATACAAATAAATAACATCTTTTACAAAAATTATGATTTCTTCAGCTTTATTTTCCTGCTACTTTGTGTAAACTAAAAACATCATGATGCCTTGCAGTTATTTTCCTAATAGGACTCAGTAACAAAGTTTATATTTTTGTTTAGCTTTTCAAAAATAATATATTTTTTTAATACTTAGCAGCAAATTTTTAAGTGATTCATTTCATTGCAGATATTTCAAAACTAACTTTGAAAAAATATGTACATGAATACTTAAAGATTATGTATATGGTGAGCCTAGCTTGTTGGTGAATAAGAAACATAGTCAACAAACACGAAATATGAAAATAATCATCTAGATATTATTTAAATCTATTATTTATACATGGACCAGCTTTAATAATTTTGATCAAATATTTCAAACCCAAAATATACATTCATTAGCTATTTGGGTTTTCCCCCCCAAATTTTCCCCTTCATACAAAAATTAAACATTATTAGACCTAACAGAGCAAGGGGGTTGGGTTGTTTAATTTAGGAACTATTTTAAAAAATATCTCTATTTTGGTCGGAACATTTTGTTAGCTACCTTAAAACAAAAAGTTTTCAACTTAAAAAATAAATTTGTGTCCAGCAATCAGTTGGCAACATAATGATAATAGAATCATTCAAGATATTTAAAGATGTGACTAGTTTGACCATTTAATAGACAACATTTGGACTAATGTTTAAAACTTTTTGATAAATTAGAGAAGAAAAAACATATTCATATTTCAAGAACAATAACAAGAGATTTCCAAAAGATTTTGGTGAATGATGATTTAATATTTGATAAAGTAATATTATAGTATTATTATAGACCACTTAATGATAAATCTCCATAAAAATAACATTCCATCAATTATTTCATTGTAAGCAGTTGACAAAAATGAGTCGCAATAAACAGGTTTACTTGACAGAATGTTCATAGACATAAGAAACAATATATTTACAAATAAACTAAAGAATACTCCAAAAATAATGCACATAAAGAACTTTCACCAGCATCTACCAAATTAAAACTAAAAAATGTTTTGCTTGATGTACTGTGTAAGACCCACTATGGGCTATTGACAAACATCAATATTTCACTTTCCAGCTGTCAACACAAAATAAAACTTGAGACAATAATCAATTGTTCATATTTTAAAGAAAGTTCAAATGTCAGATCTAAACAGGGTGATCCAGCCTCTCCGATCAATGCTCAAAATACCAGATCCCCACATTCACATTAAAAACAGTAAAATTTTAAGAAAATAAATGCTCTAGATGTCATACAAAGTAAATGAAATATCTGATTTGTTTCAAAGGAATGCTTACTGCATAACTGCTTATAAAATGAAGAAAGTATTCTGCTAAGACATGAATGAACATAGTTTATCAACATAAATATCTACACAGTCCAAGCAATGCCATGAGCAAATTGTTGAACAGCAATGATCCACACAGTCCAAGCAATGCAATGAGCAGTTGTTGAACAGTAAAGTTCATAAGGAATGACAGCAGAGGGTATTCATGGGTAGAGAAATAACAGATAGCTATCCTATGCTACTTACATTACACACTGTTCTCTTATTCTTTGGACAAACTGGAGATCAACTCCCATCTTAGTAACATTTGTTATGGTCATAAGAATTGAGGAACTAAACATGAAGTTATTAACCCTGTAGATCTTACGAGGACAAAGAAAATAACAAAAACTATAATTTTTACACAGATTTTACAATTTTATGTTTAAACTACAACATAGCACTCCTTTATTTTGTTTGCTTATTGTGACATAAGCTGATGTAGGTGTATGTAGTAGATATAACAACATAAGGTGACTTAGGTGTATGTAGTAGATAAAACAACATAAGGTGACATAGGTGTATGTAGTAGATATAACAACATAAGCTGATGTAGGTGTATGTAGGAGATAAACAACATCAGCTGAAGTGTGTGTGTGCAGTAGTTGTTGCCAATGATCTTGGTATAGGGAGTAGCTCCAGTGCACTACAATTTAAGCATACAGAATCACTCCTCCAAATCTTTTTAACAAACGCCTTTCACAAAAGTTGCTCTACAACCATCTTAAAGAAACACCAAATTCATTTTATGTTTTGATCACCACCCAATGAAAATTATTTTATCCATTTAGCTATAAAAAAATTCCCCCAAAATATTAACACAAGAAAGCTTTTAGGTAAGTTTAGTACTTTAGGAGAGACATTTTGTTTTAAAATACTAAAACCCTTCAATTCTGTGTAACTACTCTTAAAAAATACTCATTAAAGCCTAATACCAAACAATTATAAATATTTGCATAGAAAAATTGGCACAATTCTTTGAATGATGATTTAATAAACAATAAAATATATTTTTTTTGATTTGCTGTCTTGAAAGAAAGTTATAAGAAAACTGCCCTAGTCCTTGTTTTCCTGACATCTGTATCCAGTTATCAAATAGCATGCATCAAGAGGGGAGATAATAAGGGGCTATCATCTGATAGGCTGCACTTAAACAATTCAACAGGATCTCTTATTTCATGGTCTTTTCCGCCGGCATACACGCTTGTGTTCTTTGTGCCAGTGCTCCTGTTGACATTTAACGCTGCAGTATGAAGTATTCCAGCAACAATGATACATGGCTTCTTCCTCACAATGCTGACACTGGAAAGGCAAATATTCACAACTTCACTGTTAGTATTATCTGGTAAATACATATATGTCTATGAGATCAATTATTGATTCAATAAAAAGGTGAATCAACCTTATATTTTCATTAAATCTCTTATACTATTTTTCCATTCCATTATTTTATCACAGCTAGTATGAAATGGGCCTTTATTTCTTTCAAGAAAATGCTCAAGCACTATGGTGCTTATGATTGACTCATGTATTTACTGTCACATATCAATTAACATTTGTATCCTTGCTACAAAAAGGCTTCATTAGTAAATTCAATGCAGATGGCTAGCCAATTGGATTGAAACAAAATATCCTTAATTTTTATATATATATATATATTAATATATTGTATCCGTCCTCATAGGACAAAGGTGTTGACTCTTGCTCCTTTTCCTCCCTTCCCCTTTCTCCTGGCTCTTCTCTCTTCACTCCTACCTAGCAGTGAAGGTGGCTTCCGCAGCTTGAGTGCCCTCACGTACTCTGGACCGCCAGAGTGTGCTCTTCAGGAATGACTTCCCAAGTTTTATAATCGATGCACACCAGTGACATGTCTGTCTTGCAGACGTCCTTGTAGCGCAGGCAGGTGCGACCTCTTTTCCTCATACCATGTGCCAGTTCACCATAAAGCAGGGCTCTTGGAATTCGCTCCGAGCTATCCTGTGGACATGGCCCAACCACGCAGGCGCCTCTCACTCAGGATTGAGTGCATATTCAACATATAGCTCAACCTAAGTAACTACAAATTTGTGATTTTGTACTGCCACTTGATTTGGAAGCTGTTAAGCTGCTTTATTTGCTTGGCATAAGTTGTCCAGAACTTGCTGCCATAAAGGAGCTCACTGATAGGATGAAAATCATTTTCTTTATTATCTGTATTCAAATTAATACTTTGTACTTACCCATTGTTTTTTCTTGGCTTGTGATATGGCTTCCTTATGTTTGGCTGCTAACTTTTTCATCTCTTCCATGTACTGTTCTCTAGCTTTGTCTTCTCCACCTTTTCTAGCTTTCTCCACCTCTTGTTTCATGGTAGCTATTGTCCTCTCTACCGCTTGCTGTTTGTCTTTACCAAAGTCTTCTTCAAGCTAAAAATGAGTAAATATTCACGTAAAAATCCTATTGTCAAAAGCAACAAATCTCTTCATCTGATAAAAATACTTGACCTTGATCCATTTTGAATTTTTGTAACAATGGTCTTCTTCTGCCAACTATTAGCACATGCGTCAAAACTACAAATGACAGAAAACAAATAAGAAGTATTTAAAAAATGAGGTCCTTGCCTGTTGTGACTGTATTTTCAGAGCTAAAGTCTTGTCCTCTTCAAACTTTTCTTCTAATCTCTTGGTGAGGTTTGCCATTGCCGAGGCCATCCTCTCCTCCCACAGCTGATCATTGGAGTCTTGCTTGACTGGGGCAGGTGAGGCGGGGGGCTTGACAGCCTCTGGGCCAACTTCATCTTTCACAGATTCCAACTGGATAGGGTCTGTTTGAGTCATAGTGCTCTCTGTTTTCTATCAAGTTAAGTCAATAAAAACTAATCTTGAGTTACATGACAAAATTAGAGGCATTTCTTTAAATTATTTCCAAATTTTTTTTAAAAATCATAACTTATATTAACTTCTATCTTTTTTTTTTATCTCACTTTCATTATAATTTAGTTCTATTCCTTACCAGCATTGAAGTTTGAATAGCTACAGAGGCAGTAGGAACAGGCTGGCTATTGCTGACTTTGTCCACACTTGATGTTACGGTGTAAGATTCATCATGGCTGTTCAACTGTTCATTCATAATAAGCATATCAAATTTCATCTTTCATATAATCAAAAACATAAATTGTTTAAATAATATAAATTAACAGCACCTACTAATGAGAGAGCATCTACTCAAAACTTAATTTAGGAGAACATTGCCAACCTTGGATGATTTCCTTTTAGCCATTTTGGCATTTTTTTCCACACTTGTTGATGTGACCTGTCGGTTATCAAACTCATCTTCAAACTCCATGTCAGTATCGTCATCACCCTCCGGCTCTCTGTGACGTTTGGCAGCTTTCCTACCACGGCCTGATGAGTAGATTAAATTTGTGAGATATTTTTGTGTTGTTTGAAAGCTTCAAGACATAATAAGCAACTAAGTCCTCACAACCAATCTAGAGCTTACCGTGTGAATGAGACCCACTGTCCCGTCTCTTTACTGGAGTTTTTTTGGGGGTGCGCTTTTTAACAGAATCTTCCTCCTCCTCCTCTACAAACATTGAATCTTCTTTTAAGTCACTTTCCTCTTTTATTTCATCTTTAACTTCTTCCACATCATCATCATCAAAATCTTCATCATCATCTTCTTCTTCTACAACATCATCATCCTCTTCTTCTTCTTCAGATTCCTGTCTTTCCTCAAGATCATGCTCCCTTTCCTGAAGGATTTCTTGATATCGCTGAAGCTCCTTCATGGCTTTAACAAATCCTACAATACACAAATATTAATGCTGGTAAATATAAGGCATCTTTGATAAATTTCAAAGAAATGTTGTTTAGAAACAAGATTTCAAATGTGTTCTTAACTATTAATAGTATTAAAAAATATGACAAAATAGCTTTTCTCAATTTTTAAGTATAAAACCAATACCTGAATTCATTAGAAAAAAGAACAAAAAAATTTTTTATTTCCCATAATGTCTCATAGTAGTGGCATTAGGGTAAGATGGGTGTTATTAAGAGGTGTAGTTATTGAGTCTAGGAGCTTACACTAAAACAAAACCATAATGTTTTTGGTTAGTAGCCTTTTACAAAGCTGCTAAATCCTCTGTTAATGACATGATTGACAAATTGCTAATGTAGAATATGTCAAATGGAGAATGTCACAGTCATCTTATCAAATGGAGATTGTCAGTCATGTTTGGCATTGACAGCCATGACCAACTGTGAATACATTATAACTTTAAGTGTTTTTTTGTTTTTTTTAAATGGTGGGAATGAGGCTGATCTCAGGATTTTACTCTAAAATAGGAAAGGAGAAAAAAAAACTTTTTCTTCCATTGTACTGACATAAAATGAAGAGAGTAAATGGTCTTCAACTCTTTATTAAATATATACCCTTAGATCTTACCCCATGTTGTAGATATTAAATATATACCCTTAGATCTTACCCCATGTTGTAGATATTAAATATATACCCTTAGCTCTTACCCCATGTTGTAGATATTAAATATATACACCTAGATTTAACCCCTGTTATAAATATTAAGTATATACCCCTAGATCTTACATCATTGTAAATATTAAATATATATCCCTAGATCTTACCCCCTGTTATATAAATATTGAATATATATCCCTAAATCTTACCTCCTGTTTTCTTTATAGACATCGTTTTCACATCTGTTGTGATAGGTTTAATATACTCTGCAGGTATCACAGCTCTAAAAAAGGGAATCATTTTAAAGAACTTTAGCTACAGATGCCACTGACATTGTAATAAATAATACAATACATTTGTTTACTAACTTTCTATACCGCATAAAAATATACCCGTGGTGCCACTCACTAAAAGCTGTCAACCCTGAAATCCCTTATTAAAAATTTCTTAAATTTAAAACTTCATTTATACATTTTTAAACCCTGAAAATTTAAACGAAGTGCCACTGTAATTTTCATTTTCCAACCATTTAAATCCATCGCCACCCGTTTTTTAAACTTTTTCCCATTTTCAGAAAGTTTATATATATATATTCTAATGGAAACATTAGAACCCCATATATATATACGGGGTTCTAATGTTTCCATTAGAACTTTCTCGGGGCTTGGTAGACCTTGGCGACGCCTATCTCCTGTCACGGTCAGCGGAGGACTTTTAAGTGATGGTCATTCTTATAGTGGCTTTGCGTGGGCTCAATCCCACGCCCCTCAGCTTGTGAGGCAAGCGCACAGATGACTTTGCTATCCAGCTGCCATATTTAATATGTGTATAGGCAATATATACAATACAACAGAAACATGCCTATCATCATCAGGCCTGTGACCTTTGCGGTCGTTGGGGAGAGCGGATGGATCAACAGTTAACGATCTCCACAGTTGCCTATCTTGAGCGGCGGCCATTTATTCATTTAATCTCATCCCTGTCAATTCCATTATGTTGCTAAGCCAGCTTTTCCGCTGTTGACCTCTTCGTCTGCCCCTGTCTATAGTGCCTTGAAGGATAATTTTTGTCAGGGTATCATGTCAAAGTACATGACCGACCCATGCCATATTAAGTCTTTTAATTGTTGTTATAATGGTTTCTTGACAACCGGCAATAGAGTTTATTCTGTCCCATACATATTCATTGGTCTTGTGTTCCGAATAAGAGATCGGGAGAATTTCCCTCATGCATTTGTTTTCAAATTCTTGCAGCTTGCTTTCAGGGGTTGCCAATGGTGTCCAGGTCTCACATCTATAAAGGACAATGGTTTTAACAAGAGCTCTGTAACACCTGGGCTTTGTTGGCAGGTTAATGTTTTTGCTATTCCATATTTTGGTTAACTTCCTCTTTGCTGTCATTGCCGACCCAATTCTAGCTCAAATTTCAGCTTTGAAGGTACCAAATAATGGTTCCCAGATATTTAAATGTATGTACTTACAATAATTTACTCTGATACAAAGTATGATAATTATTTCAACTATATTAACTATAATTATTTTGAATTTTATTTATTTATTTGAAGTCAATTTTATGGGCTCAATTTGTTTAGGCAAATTGAAATTAACTAAATAAATTAATTAAATAAATAACAGTTTAGAGTAGAATATGATTATTTAATAATTATTATTGTCCATTGGTCTATAATATAACTACTTATACTGTAAATACAATTTCTAACAGTTAAAAACCAGAAGAGTCCTAGGCCCTAATGAAAATTAATAGTATTAATTCCTAATGCCATTTTTATAAAGTATAAATGGTTATAGATCCAAAAGCACCTATCTGACATAATCCATGACAAAATTAAATTATTTCGAGAAAACTGTGAAGCACAAAATTATGATTACAAATTCTGAGTGAGATCAATTCATTTGACTAAGTTTTTCCTTACATTTTCTCAGTATGTGCAGAACGATACGCAAGCAATGAGAAGCAAGGTGCTTGCAAACGAAAATGAGAGATCTGAGTACCCAATCTATTTATACCGAATCTGCATTAATATTTTTAAGCTTTCATACATTCGGACTTACTTTCATCTTTTTTAAAAACCCACAAGCCAATTTTTCAAAACTAAACTCGCAAAGCCGGAAAAGCCGAGTAAAAACACAACAAAAAAACCCAAGAAACTCACACATTGGGAAAGAGCTAATACAAAAACTTGCGAATCCGAAAAATAAAAATATTTAGCTTCACGAATTCAAAATTGTGTGATAAACTTGAAAAGTGGCACCCCTGATATACCCTCAAAATAATATTTATGTAAACACCTATTTATCTACATTTAAATTTAAAGGCTTAAAATATATAAAAATAATATTTCCCATTAAAATAAAATTAAAGCTACAATTTTTTTATTTTTTTTGTCTAATGCTCAGCAATGCATAATGCAGTTAGTGAGTCAAAACATTCGTCTAAGTGTTTATTACCTTTGGTGCCACCCACCAAAGAAGCGAACATCGTATTTACCACCTAAATCTCGAACAACTTTTGCTGGCCAATAGCTGTAGCCTTTCTGTTTAGCATACACAATATCATGGGGAGGATTCTGGGAATGAAATGTTAAATTACATTATTAGTACATGACTGTTCAACATTAAATATGGCAGAGTTAAAGACATAGAGTAAAATGAAACTGAATAACCATTATCTTTTTCATAAAAGATGAAGTCTATTGATATTCAAGTACTAAATAATTTGATGTTTAAAAAAACAATGTGGTGTTGGGTGGGGAAAGGGAAAATATAAAATTACTTTTCTGCCAAAAAAAAAAAGTTTTTAAAAACCTACATACATGAATTGATTACATGCAAATGAAATGAAAGAAGTGGCTGGAATTGAGACTTACACACGGCTGTGAAAACCAGTCTTCTGGTTTGGCATTGGACATATAATAACAATTGGGACACAACTCGATTTCATCTAACTGAAACAAAAATTATAATATGTTGTTTTGGTCAGTCTGTCCAATATAACTCATAATAAAAAACTGATTGCATTTAAACTAATAACTGTGCGACTTACAGATTTTTAAAATTACCACAATATATTTGGTGTACTAATTTTATTTTTTTTACAGAAAATAACATTGGTACTATGACGTGTGGAGTAAAAGAGGTGTTTTAATAGGAATCAGCACATGTAGGCATGTGTGTTAGCACAAAGGATGCTCAAAAAGATAATAGTGTTGTATGTGAACAGTTGTTTTATCAAGTAACTTTAGTAGTTGGTTAATTCAGATACAGTGGTAATAATAAAAATAAATTACCATATACACTTGTTCTATAGCCCGTTCGTTCATTAGCGGATCCCAATTCTTTTGGAAAATAATAGCATAAAAAGTGTGTAGCCCTCTTGTAAGCCGACCCCAAAAAATAATAGGACAGCGTAAACAAAATGGAACACATTTTTAAAAACTACAAGTTAAATCGGTCACTATGATTGTTTACTTTTGTTTAGGTTGAAGAACAAAGAGATATGAATAACAGTGAAGATGAATGTCATTTTTTAAAGCTTTCGCTAGAGGGGTTTTTATTGTTAATATATTCTAAATATATAAATAGAGCAGTTGAATATTGTAGAATGCAGACAAGGACCTAGATGATCTACAATAACAACACCAATATTCTATGTATATGCAGAAATCAGATATGAATGGCTTGTAAGCCGACCCCCCAACCTTTTCCCCTAGATGATAATGGTAAACTAACAGTGATCCTATCTAATTAATAACCTAGTATTGGAACTAAATATTTCAATCTTTTTTTCAGCATATACTAACATCATATTTGCAGTCTTTAACCATAATCACAGCAAGTTCAGTCATTCCATTTTTTTCCTCTGAAAAATATGAATATAATAGTCCTTTTTAAAAAAAGTATTTAAGTCCAATTTTTCTAGTGTAGTCAACAGAATTAATAAGTTAAAAGTTGTAAGTTTGAATTTATGAATATTGTATCATGAAGAGGAGGCTTGAAAGTTATGGGAAAATGTAGATCTATAGCAAATGAAAACTTTTAACCTATTTCTTCAAACAAAAATTACAAAACAAACAAAAATACTTAATTAAGTAAATTTAGTCTAATTATTGACAAAGATAGAAATTGTTAAACGACAGTAGCGCAGATAAAATTTAATTACTGATGTTTTAAAGCATAAATAAAATAAAAGTGACAATCTTTAAACCTTTATATCAATAAAAACAGCTAAAAATGTATGATATTTCTCTTACCTCCAAATAAAAGAGTACAATTGTGGAGAACAGTGCGAGCATCTGCTAAAAAGTCTTCTAAACATCTATAACGTGATGCTTGGACTTTCTGCTCCATTTTGTTTAAGTCCATTTTTCGATATATAAATCTTTTAAAATCTTCAGCATTAGCTCTACAGGCAATTTTATGGAGTTCTCTAGTCTAAAAGAATATTTTTTTAAAATCTAGATTTTAAATACTATATGTTTAAATCCTTTAACTTAAGAGCGTTAATCTATTTAATCAGTTTTTTGCTCTGTGAGAAACCTGAATTAGTCAACCCAAATCCCTTAACAAAAAAAAGCAAAATAAAATATAATTGTGTAACTTTTTTGAAAAACGTTTTTCAAAGTGATTTTTAAAAAAAAAATTATGTCATTCTTCAAGTCTATAGTCAATTAAATTCAAATATAAACTAACCTTTTCTCTAAGGCGCAGTATGGTATAACTTAATAAAGTATTCAGCATTTTTTTCTTCATCTTATTTTTCTTTTTGCTAGCCTGTAGAATAATTTTCATTTAAAAATATTTATCTTTTAAAATAATGACAACATGAATAAAATAAAAACATGTATGCATAGTCGTAATAATAACTGAAAATTTTTTAAATGCCAATTTTTTAACAAAAGCTTTTTTGATATTTATCCAAATATTTCTAGGATTTTAAAGGTAATATTGAATTATCTGTATTTATTAATTAATCTCTTTTAACAGCTGTCTCAAATGATTTTATGAAAATTTATCTGCTTACAAATAAAAGCCTTAATGAGTATAGATACTAATAAGCAAATATAACTTGTTAAACTGGATTTATATTCCAAGATATTATTGACCAATGGTTAGAAATTATTCCATATTTATACAGAATTAAGTGTGTTATTCTGTACAAAGCTAATGCACAACTGTCAAGAGTGGATGTTTATCATTACTTTTGCTCTTTTCAGGATCACTAAATCTACTAAAAATCTACAAAAGAATAGACAGATGCTTTTTAGGTGTAGTTTTACAAATATATTAAAAATCAAACCTTATTTTACGGAAAGTCATTGTACTGATAGTATTCAGAAAATTTATCTGATAAGTTACATATTTTCCTCTTTAATAGCTAGTAATAATTTCATATCATAAAAATTATTTCTTATTAAAACACTGACCCTAATGGAATTAAAAAAAAGTAAAAACTTTCTGAAATTTTATTTTAAATATAAGATGATCTCTTACTTTGATCCAAGTTTAATCTAGCCATGCTTACAAACTTTAATTAAATAGAAAAATGTATAATTTACTAAACAACTCTTAATAACATGTCATTAGACAAGTACTATTTAACACTTAATTGACGCTCAAAAAGTGAGTATTTAGGGAAATAAGTAAAACTACAGAATATGAAGAAATATAAATTCCTTACAGTATCAAAAATATAATTTAGTTCTTTGATATTAAAAAAATACCATTTAAAAACACACACAAAAGACCACTAGAACCTACTTCTAATAACAGATTCTATGTATTTAAATATGAAAGAATAATTTTTAAAATTACCCGCCAATGCCCGCCAAATCTTTTTAAAAACACACATTTGGTATTAACAGCTTACTATTCATAGAAATTTAACATCAGCAGAAATTTATTTTAAAATCTATTTAAATGGGATTTAAATATTTTCTTGTGCAAAAATGAGAGTAAACATTTCAATTGAGTGTCTTGTATATAATTTGAAAAGCAAAGCTGCAGATTGGGAAAGGTGTATTTTAATTACAGTTAGGTCAAAGATCTACTTCAAGAAATAAAACATTTTGGTCAAGAAAGATGACATTTTAAAACCATAGAGCAATCTAATTAATTATATTACACTAATTAAAACTTCTATGACAAATAATTTGTTCAAATAATCATTAAGCAGTCTGATAATTAAATAAGCAGTTAAATGCAGAAAATGTGCTGAAGAGATTACACTGATGTAAAATGAAGTTAAGCATAGTAAATTCATACCTCCTGATCCTTTTAAGCATGAAAAATGTATAAACAGATAGAGTTATTTAATACTGTAGATCACATTTTAAGCATAGTCTTACATGAACAAATATATTTATATCCATCCATCATAATGTTTAAATTGAATCATTTAATTATCTATTCTTGCAGACCAATGTAATTTCAATGTCAATTGTGTTTACATGCAGTATATGATCTATTCTGTCTGGAATAATCTAATGCAGAGGACACACATTGTCAAGATAAAAGTACTGTACACACATTAGAAAAAATTTTTAACAGATGAAAAAAATCAAATAAATAAGTGATTGATACACATTATTTTAAAAACAGTTACTCAGTGCCCTGAAAGCAATCTATACTATGATGACATCAATCACTTGACTGGTATAAGTACATTTATTCTTTTCTCATACATTATATGTTAATGCAATTCCAAATTGGGTGCTTTCTGCTACTTATTAAGTGGTTGGGGTAATTTGTACTCGGTTCCTACCTAATTCCAACATTAGTTGCCTGACATGCTAGAGAGCATATTAGATACAAAAAATTTCTTTTAGATTGCTGAGAGCCACACAATATTTGTAGTGTGATGTCAAGCAAAGCTCTTTCAAACTCAATAATTTCCCTTACATATTTATCACAAAAAAAACTTCATTTTAGTTTATCCATTTTTTTTAAAATTACCTCATAGGAAAAATATTTATTATTTAGACCAGTATTTAGAGAAAAATAAATCACCAATTCCCTTATAAAATAAAACTGTGGCTTGAAAAATTAATTTTTAGCAATAAAACTGCTTACTTTGCATACACTGCAGGTGAATGTTTCTCCTGAAGTGTCTTCCCTGGTGCATCCTTGATGGTACACTCGGAAACAATCACTACATTCAAAGACTTCTCCTGGGCTATGACATTCAAAGCAATACCAGTCATGTCCATCTGTGGCCTGGAGTGAAATTTATAAACAACAGGGTAATGAAGTTACTGTAAAACTTGTGATAGGGTAATGATGTTAACTTGCATATAAGTTAGGTTCGTATGGATGAAGTCTAAAATGTTCTCATGGCATAAAATAGAAATAAAAAACTCACATATTCTACTTCTCCTGGCTGTGGTACTCGATAACCTTCTTGCTCTAAACCAGTTCGTTGACCTTTAACCCCTACTGCTGTGTATTCAACAATAAGTCCATCACTAACTGCATTATTTAGGTGCTCTTTGCACCTCCTGGGAGTCACATCTGTAGAGCGCTGAAGGTAACGTGAGATACGATCAAAATTAGGTATCTGTTTCTGTTGTCTTATGGATAATATAGCTGTAATGAGCTGCCTAGCATTGCTAACTGGTGTATGTCTGCGTCTGACAGATGGAGCCATTACCTGATTTTTAAAAATGTAAAGCAATAATAAAGTCGTTAAAATTTGAAAATTTCATTTTAAAAAGTACATGCATATTATTATCTTTTACATTTTAATTTGTGTCTATTTAAAATAATAAACTGCCACAGCATATACAATCAATTCAACATTTTATTTTGCAATAAGATAATCACAATTCATTTCTGACATTTTCTATCATAGAAATATTTATTAAAAGAAATTTCTACCTATATGTTTCAGTTACCAACAAAAAAGTATTTGTAGAAGTGTAGATGAACACTTATCTTTAAGTTACAATTTATGTAGCCTCAGGGTGAAGATTCAAAGTAGAGGACTCTTATTTAATGTTTTAATTTTATTAATTTTTAACAATATTTTCAACACAGACTTTATTTTGAATTTTTAAATAAGTTTATTCTAGTTGTGTTTTTTTTAAACATTTTTTTTTACTACTGCTCATTATGAAATTTTTTGCCTTTGAGTTATCACCACAAAAGAAAGGGAGTAATTTTATGTTTCATAAATGTTTACAAATGCACAATATTTAAATTCAATTTCCTGGGCATAAAATTAAAAAGTAGAATTAATAACTTTGTCATTTTATAACCCTAGTCATGTGTCAGTTCTTTGTTCAAGTCTGATTTCAAAATCATGTGCCCATTCCTTCTTCTATTTCTAGTCCCAAAATGTTCTCATCAAAGCACCCAAAATCCCCATCTCCCGTTGTTTACTGATTGAAGCAGGAATTATCTACTGCAATGAGATGGTCAAGTTGGACAACAATATTATTACTGATGGATTTGTTAGAGTTAGAGGAAGGAAATTCTTAAAAAATAGCAAATATTACTTTCTTGTTCCTATAAGTTCATTGACATAATGGTGAAACACTTCCAGGGCCCAAAAACATACATTTTTCTAATGTTAAAATCTAATAATTATTTTAAAGTGTCAAGTGTTTTTTTTTCCAATTATTTTGATAACCATAAATGACATTATTCAATTAAAATAAGCTAAATATTCTTGCTTGGTTCTTACTGGCCTGGGTTATTAATTGGGTTTCTTATTAAACAAAGTTTGCTACAGAAATGAATTTTTTCTCAAGTAACTTGAGCTGACTGAATTTTTAAGCATCGCCAGATAGATGTTATTTCTGGGGGGTCATTTCTAGTCATCATTGTTTAGAGCTTGAGTGTAATTTTTGAACTTCATGAAAACAAGGTGAAATAAATTTATTATCTATATGAAAAATATCTTAAAGGATTTTCCCCCACATGCAAATATTTAATCTTATTGTTGTGATATTAAAAAAATCTTTTTCAATGATGCAATAATATAACAGTATGTTATAATTACAAAGTATACTGCCAGTTATTTTTTTATTTTTTAAATATTTACCATTGCTTTTTCCTCCCCAAAACTATTTTGATAAATAATGATAGGAGAAAATCTAGTTTTAGTGAAAGTTGAAGAATGAAAATTTTCTACATTTTTCTCTTCATCTAGAAATTAGAAATGTAAGTTATCAAATATACTCTTCTATAGCCCGTTCCTTCATAAGCCGACCACCCTCCCCCTCTTTTTGGGGAAGAGAATAGTATAGAAAGTGTGTAACCTGCTCGTAAACTGACCCCAAGAGTTAACGTTTTTTTTTTCGTTGGTAAACAGTGGCAAAAGAGCGTACATTAAAATTTGTCGCTGCTAACAAAATTTGTAACAATTTATTAAAACATTCACAAAATAAAATGAATAAATAAGGTAAGTGCATATATTTTATAATATTTTATCTGGTAGAGCAGTTGAATCTTGTAGAAAGTAGAATAATTAATCGATAATTTTGATTAAAGCTAAAAATACGATGTATGACGTCATTAAACTGAAAATTTTAAGGAAAGTAACAAAAACAGGCATTTGACAAGTTTTGATTTAAATATAAGTAGTTCAATATAATGTCAATGAATTTATTGTTAATAAAGTAAAAACAATGTTTCATTTTTTATATCACTTTCCTTATAAAAAAGCTTATTTTAAAGTTTACATTTAAAAACCTTTTTTTAAAATGGAGAATTTTAGCTTAAAAAAGCAAACTATTATTAATTATTTATTAATAAATTGTTACAGTTATTGAAAGTATGTACCTTAATTTCAATCGCTATTTTATCGAATAAAATAATTTTAATCGATAAAAAAAATTACTGATTAATCGAGAAATTAATAGATAATTTCCGCAGCCCTAATATATACAAATATATATATATTATATTTATATATATATTAGGGCTGTAAACGATTAATTTAAATTTAATCGTTAATTAAAATTTTGATGAAAGCCGAAAATTAAAATTTATGCCATAAGTAACACATTAAACATTTTGTTGAAAATCTAAATAACACTGGAATATCTCCTTTATATGTCATATAACCAACTATGCAAAAAGACAAGTGTGTTGACATTATTTGATTCAAGTGATGAGAGGGTCTAATTGACAATATAACCAGCCGAGCTGAACAATCATTCACATGGAACTGAGGTAACTGGTATGCACAAAACGGTCTTGGCACGGAATGACAATATCAGTGTTCATTAAGTTTCCACCATTGTAGAGGGTTAATGGTTTCAGGAACTTTCATCTCCATTTTGTAATGCAGTAATTCATCAGAAGAGATGTTGTCATTTTCTGTCTCTGAGTCAGACTTGATTACTGCCATTAGCTTAATACGCTTTTCATTTGGTTTGATAAGTAGGTGAAGTATTAGAACCATGGTAGGAAAAATATATAAATATTTTGAACATTCCCGTCAGTCAATAGTTTTAAACAAAAATGTTTGTGTAATCGTCAGTAAATTTATTATTTATCGGCCGCTGTGTTTTATTATTATTATTTTTTACTTTTTGACTTTCAAAAATGTGTAATTAATCGTTAAAAAAAAATAATTTAATGGAGAAATTAATTGTTAATCTCTGCAGCCCTAATATATATATATATTCAATTACCTATGACCCGCTCGTAAGCCGACCGCAAATATTTTCCCCTAGATTTTGTCAAAAAAAGTCAGCTTTGGAACAAGTATATATGGTATATGCAATATTCCCTTTATGTTTCTTTGGTTCGTGAGCGAAAAAAACACCCACAATCACAATTACATTATACTATCAAAATTTGCTGCATGATAACTCTAACTCTAAGCTGCTGCGCTGTGTCTGACAGATAGCTGCTGGCAATGAGGATTAAAGGGGACATTGGTTGTATGCCTTCTTCCTCACTTCCCAATCAAAAATAAACAAACTTCACTCAAATTTATTTCCCTACCAAAAAGTATGACTCTGTAACACAAATGTTAAAAAAAAAAAAATATTCTAAACGTACTAAACATATTTAGCTAGCATCTACATTAATTAAATGCAAATGCTATGAAAACAATTGATGGTCACATTTCTGCATGGCCTTACTTTGATAAATGCCTTGTAAGAAATTAATTACTTTCTAATTTTTTAGTGCATTTTAACTAGTCTGTGATAGAAAGTCTTTTTAATAAAGTTTTAATAATTCACCAGAAATTAGGACAAGAACAAGACGTGAGCTAACAAACATGACGAATGACCCTTTCTAGGGTTGACATATCACAGTTTATGGTTGGCTAGTGAGAATGGTGCAGGATGTGGGGTGGGCAGATAGCTTACCAGCGTGCGCATGTCTCAAGACAAGCAATTTATCAGGCTTATGCCCCAGACATTCACTCGCGTTGCTTTCATTTCTTCGTGCTGCTGTTTATTTTATGTCCATTCTTTCATCTTTCCCAACGTTCTTTGCGTAATTCTATGAGCAAGTCTGCGAGATACGCCGCGGGTTGCATATAGTAAGGTTTTATCAAGTGATTTTTTACAATTAATTTTAACTGGTAAATTTTAGTTCCTGTTTCCCCTAGTGCCCACTTCCAACCATAAATATCCCCCAACCCCATAATTCATTTGGTGCCACAAGTAAGTTTTACCTGTTAACTCTTAAAGCCCAAAAGCACCTCGATAGAACTCTCTTTAGAAACAAAATCATCGAAAAGTAAAAACTCTTCAATGCGTGAAAGATGATGTATTCGACAATGGCATCGTTGCCCACGCTAGTGTTATCGCTCGATTCACGAAGTTTTTTGGTAGTTTTAACGTTTTTTTTTAAAGATGTGATTTTCCTATACTTTATTATAAAAATAATAGCACTACTCTACGGGTTAAAATAGTGTTCAACTCAAGACATTGTTTTGGATATGTAAAATATCCATTCTTTTCCTAAACGATGAAGTCAGTATGATAATAATAATATAAATGCATTTTAAGCAATTTTTTAAATTTCATAATCAGTTGATCGCAATATGGGAAATCCTTTTGGGACTGAGGCGGAAGTTTATTGAAAACAATTTGGGGCTTTAAGAGTTAACAAAGATTTTACACAGATGAATCTCCTAAAAAGCATGAATAGTAACCAGAAAAAAATAAAGTCTTGAAAAAAGCAAGTTGAGAAAAGCTCTGGTTTACTATATCAAATGAAAACTGTGTGTCTGAATAAGGCTATAAGACATTAGCACATCAAAGGACAATATCATATTCAGCATGAATCAAAGAATTAAAATTTGTCTTGATCAATTACACAGAACTAACACATATATCTTATTTTATACATAAGAGACACTCCTTCTATACAGAAGGACTATTGTGTCCTTCCCTTATTGTCCTTATCCATGGGTTATCATTATGTCTAGACCAACATTGTAATTTGAGTTTTGAAAGTTGATAGTGTGTTGTTTTCCTGTTTAAGGCAATTATCAAAAATTTGAAACACATTAGACACTTATCCATCTAATTTTCTGCTAGTGTGCTAGTGCAGAAAGAGCACCAGCTCAAAGTCACTTCATGCACTGACTTACTTGGTACTTGGTGCTAGTGTACAGTAGGCCCGCCGACGGGTACTTGGGACCCGGGTACCCGTTACCGAGCAATTACCCAGGAAGGAAAATTGCGCTCCGGTACCCATGAAAATTGTACTGTAAAATCTTTACCACCGATGTTTGAACTGTGACTATTCTGTGGTCATATTTTGGCTCAAGAATAATTTATCAAATTGAAACTTTTGGTTTCAAATATACTGTGAAATATGTCTTAACATGAAAACGCTTTTTTAAAAAGTGTTAAACGGAAATAAAACATGGCCCCAACAAACTACAAAGTATTTTGATACACATTTTTCCCAGGAACATGAAACACAAATCATTTAAAATAAAAAGGTTTTAGTTCTTTTACTACTATTAACTAGAAAGGGCTAGAAAAAGCTTTGGCTTTGAAATACGCCGCTCATCTTTGTTACTGATTGAGTGAGCCAATATTGTTTATCTAATCCCCCCCACACACTCACATGTGCCTCCACTCCTATCCCCACCATACTTTTAAAAAATAGTTCAATCATTGAATGATTTTCACTAAAACTATAATAACAAAAATAAACTTAGGCAAGTTAAAAATAAGGATTTTCAACGCTATGGTGAAACCAGTGCTGCTATATGGAGCTGAGACATGGCGAACAACAGCTGTAAACCTGACCAGAATCCAGTCCTTCATTAACAATTGTCTAAGAAGGATTCTCAGAACTCACTGGCCAGACAAAATAAGCAACTGGGAACTGTGGCAGCGGATGAAACAGAAGCCCATTGAGGAAGAGATTCTTCAAAAGCGGTGGAGGTGGATTGGTCATATAATAAGAAAACCTGCTTCTAATAAAACAAGGAAAGCCCTGAAATGGAACCCACAGGGTAAATGGAAAAGAGGCAGTCCAAGAAACACTTGGCGCCAAGAATTGGAGGCAGACATCAAGAGAATTGGCCATGAATGGACTGGAGAAACTGGCCCAGGATAGAGATGCCTGGAGATCTCTTGTAGGTGGCCTATGTCCTAGGAGGAAGTGCAGACGCCGACAATGATCTGTGGATGTCCCTCATGGACGAGAAGGCTCAAAACTCAACAACAAAAATAAATGGTGGGGGTGGGTCTGTCCACTCAGTATGACACAAAATAGGACACAAGAGCGATAACTAGGAATGGCTAGAAATGATCTTGGATTTGACTTTGAAATACGCAGCTCATCTATGTTACTGATTGAGGTGTGTCCCTTTCTTTTATTTAACCCCCCCCACCCCACTAATCACTAACATCTCCAATCCTATCCCACCATACTTTAAAAGAAATAAACACCTAATATATTCTGTTATTTTTTTTGGTGGCTTTTTAAAAAAATAATAATAATAATTCAATCATTGAACAATCTTCACTATATTACAAAAATAAATGCTGGGGGATGGGTCCTCTAAGTAGGGGCAAGTCCTGAAAGGTTTAGTTAATTGAAACAGTTGTCAGCTACAGCTATGAACTAGAAATAACCCGCCATGTTATCATACGATTAGCGCCCCCCCCTAAAAAAATCACTTTAGCACCCCTCTGCTCATTGTTTTTACAACACTGCACAACAGTAGTATTTCAATGTCATCATTTTCACATCGCTGACTCATGCATCAGAATTTTCACTTCCCCAATAAACAAAGAAGTAAAATACTAATACTAATAGTAGTAACTAAGTAATATCGGGCATAAAGACGAAAATTTTGAGGCCTTTTGAAAGGGTAACCCGGGTACCCATTCAAATTTTGGACGGGTAACCGGGCAGCATTTTTCAACAATATTGACGGCCCTAGTCCTATATTAGCCTATATACACTTTATAATACAGTGCCGGTAAATTATAATTTATAATGTCACATTAATACAATTCAAGTTATATTACTTATATAGACCCTAGCTATAGCCACTATAGACTATAGTATAATTATAATAGGCTATAGACTATAGCATAGTAAAGTATAAGCCATAGCCATAGGCTAAATTAAGGAAATATAAATAAAATAGGTGAGTGTGTCACAGTGTGTTAGTGTTAGAGTCTGAGTAAGTGGTAATATGGTAATGTAATCAATGTAATGTAAAGTAAAGTCACAGTATAGAGTATATAACTATTATAGTAGGCCTATATAATATATATAATTTATAGTTACTATTATAAAATTATAGTTATGTTATATAGTGATAATAGTGTTATGTTAAAAGTTTTGCTAGATGGTTTGCAATGCAATCTAGACCAATGCTTGTATTGTAGGAATTGTAATTCTAATAATTACTATTGACTATACTATATTAAATAATAGTAAGTAAGTCTAACTTAGTCTGTCTTAGTCTTACTGTCTTCAAGTTAGTCTAAGTTTATAACTCTAACTCTAAGTCTAAGTCTAAGTAGACCAAGCCGAAATAATTATTTACCACCCAATTCGCTTCGCCTAAATGTCGAAAAATCTTACAGAAGTGAAAATTTAAGAATATTTGCACAAATATGATGGCATTTTTAAAATTGGGTACCTCACTTATGGCTAAATTGCTACAATTAAAATTTAATTCGGCAAACAATTCCCCGTCCCTTTGCCTTAGCTAAGGGATGCTATCTTCAACTTCGACCTATGAAAACAACCAATATGGACGAAGTGGGTAAACGTAGACAGCACAAAAGATCACGTCATCGATATTGCTAGGGAATGAACACGAAGCGTGATGACGTTTATCACAATTCCTGTGTCAATTCACTGGACATTGTCTCTACTTTGGTCACTCGCACACATAGTCATACAGCCTTGTCCTACTTAAAGCCAGCTTTTACACGGGCTTATCTCCCTGATTTCGTAGCTTATCAACTACGCCCCAGATACATTATAAATTATTTTTAATCTACATGAAACGCAATTTCGCTTTCCCCTCCTGTACTTGTTACAATAATTAGCCACTTTCATTTCATTATTTTCGAGATAGGGACTAGGGAGGAAAAAGTTCAGTCTCAGAGTCGAAGTACTTTTGAAAATCATTCCAGCCAGTGTAGTTGATCTACCAAAGGATTTCTCAAGTTATATTTATATCTTGCAAAATGCCACGAATTATTGAGTGTGTTCCAAACTTCTCAGAAGGGAGAAACAAGGAGGTTTGATTCTTTGACAAATCTAATTTTGATTTTGAGACACTCTACTTCTACTCACTGTACTTGTACTCTTATTTACTTACTATATAAAAAAATACTATATTACTAGAATACTTAGTCATAGTCATACTTTACATTTTGCATACTTATTATAACTTATAGCCTAATTTAAAAAATGAAAAGGATAATAATTAAAATGAATTTTTTTTAGGTAGAAGTAGAAGCTTGGACTATAATTATAGGCTCAGTTTAACAATGACAACATATACGTCCCAATGTCAGGATCAAATTATTTCTAGAGGTTCTCTGTAACTTCAAGCTTCATTTACTTATGAAAATCTTATCTCACTTGAAACTACAAACAAAAAGTGACACTTCGTGAATGTTTATAGCCTCATTCAAATTTTATTTACACACTTCATGAATGTTTATAAGCTTATTCAAATTTTTATTTTCAAAGTCTCAAATATTGACAGGAGTTTAGTTTCTCACAAACAGTATGTTCTCATCATCATCAAAATCCTTCCGTCTCACGAGAGGATGGTGCATCACAATTGGGTTGGGTTGCATTTCCTCGTGGGGCTATCCTTGAGTGACATTCTTTTCCACAGCTTTTGAACATGAGTTATTTGCTTGCCCAATGTTTTGGCCTTTCTCTTAGCTCTTCTATCTGTAGCCGCCTCCTTCCTTCGCTCCTCGACTACTATGATGGCCTCTTTGAATTTGACAACTTTGTAGATTCTGCTTAACACTCCCAGTCTTTTGTGAACATATTGGGTGTGACATTGCAATCAGGCTTATGAATTAGTAAATAGAAAACAGGTAAACAGGATATGAGTTAGCCTGATAAGACGTAACAAAACAGCGAATGTTTTGGCAAAGAGCCTTCCTCAATGAACAAACAATACACAAATAAAACAAATATAAAGAAATGAAAACTTAGCAGCGGTGAAATTGACTCTTTGGATTTCACATCAGCTAAGTTTTTATTTTTCAGTCACTTGTGGTAATTCTGGCTGCTTCCATGTCTCTTTGGCAGACATCTTTAAATCAGAGACGTGGGCGACCTGTCTTCCTCTTTCCTGATGCTAGTTCTCCATTTAGCAAGTCCTTCGTGCTCTTTCTTTTTACATGTCTTAGCCATCTTAGGCGTCTTTCACTAAGGATTGAGAACATGCTTTGCATATTGGCACACATCAAGACCTGACTATTTGGCACTTTGTCCTGCCATTTAAACCAAAGGTGTGACAATAGCACTTCTAATGAAAGCTATTAAGTTTGCTTTCATGGGATGTATAAGTGGTCCATGTCTCGCTCCCTTAAAGCAGTGTACTGATGACGCAGTTTGGTTTTCTCCATTAGCTTGGTATCTTGCCAATTCTACTGTTTATTTCATCCTAGATAGACAGTGAGTTGGAAACCTTGGATCTCTAGTAGGTGAAGCTGTCCACAACATCCAAGTTTTCATTGTTGATCTTAATGGTGGGATGAGAAAATGTATCTTGGGCCATGATGTTTGTCTTTTTCAAGCTGATTTACAAACCAAATTCTTTGCAGGCGCTGGAGAAGCTTGAAATTGAAACGATTTGTTGCAAACCAGTTTCTGAGTGTGCTATTGGTGCCGCATCGTCCGCAAAAAGTAGCTTGTGAATTAGGACATCTGTCTTTTTGGTTTTTGCTCGAAGACTAGCAGTGTTGAAAAGTCCTCCATCAGCTCTGATGTTTAACCAGATTCCTTCACTGCTATGAATGCGTAACAAAGCAATAATATATGTTTTACTTTTATATTAAAAATGATGATATTATAGTTATAGGGTTAAGACTATAATCAATGTATAAACTTTAAACAAATTTTAAAAGTTAGGAAGATACATGAAAAAAATACACAACAAAAACATTAGTGTCACAAGAAGTCTTCTTCACTGAACAAAGCAAAATGCAAATAAGATTTAAAATAAATACTTGAAGTAAAACATCCATTTCATGCCATGTGGTGTCAAGGCCCAAGTATCTAGAGGCAGTACATTGCTTGTATTACAGATTGTTTAATTGGTTTTCTTTCAATTAAAAGCTCAACTTGTTATGGAAAGTGCTCCATTTTGAAATGACAAGAAATGACTCATGGATGGATTTAAGTAAATCATTATCTCGAACAGTCTAAAAAAAGATGTCTGCTTCTTTTTTATTTTAGAGTTCCAAATGAACTTAATTATATTTTCCCTGAAATACTTATTATATAATATTTTATTGAGCGCTTGGGCATATCTATATATATATTTCCACAAAGCGACTATGTGCAAACAAGCATGACAGATGACCCTCACTGGTGTCGACCAATCACAATTAACAAGTGTAGTGGGATGAAAATAAGAGAGAAAAAGTGGGAGGGGGCAACAATGCTACTTGCGTTCACTTGTGTTGTTCCTTCACAGAACAGCATATGAAAATATGATTCGTAGTGTAGAGCTTATCACATCTACCATGCATTCAGAAAATCCTTTGAGGAACATTTTTTGTTTAAATTTTAAAAATGTTTGTTTCTGTCCGTTCTTTTCCTCCTTTTTTTGCGAACATGACTAACCCTCGCTAGGTTTGACCAATCACAGTTTATGGTTGGCAAGAGAAGGTAATAAAGGGTGGGGGCAGGTAACAACAACCGCAGTGTGCATATCTCTGCATTTACTGGCTCTTTTTTCATTACTTCGTGCTGCTGTTTATGTCCGTTCTCTTACCCCCACATTCTTTGCACTATCTATGATGAGCAAGTCTGCGGTGTATGCTCCACCGCAGGGCAGGTCATATCTTGTCCATTATAATTATTGTGAAGATAAACTATTATTTAAGCATGTCAAGTGAGTTTTGTTGCCAAGTTATTTTATTGAGTTATATGAGATTTCAGTTTGGGCTGAGTGGTTAAATTACTTGATGATTTTTTTATGTAAGGGGACAAAAATGTTTTCCCTCTCTAGATGGTCCTAACCCTTAATACACAATTGCATAAAAAATAAGCAAGTGCCTATTAGATGCAGAAATAAATCTCAATTTAAAAATCATGCAATAAATCTGCAGTGCTTAATTGATTGTAAATGAAGTTAGTAGTAAAAAAAATAGATTTGGCTTCCTTGGTATTAATAAGCAGGATTCTTATAAATTATGTTATTAAATGTATGTTTTGTCTAGTATTTTTAGTAGAAATTAGTGCATTGCCTCATTGATTGTTTGGTGGGATCTTACTTGTTGATAACTAATTATTTCTTTAATGAAACTGATCCTATAAAATAATTATTATATATCCTTTGCAGTATTTATTTATTCTGGCACTGCTATGGATTGTAACCATAAAATAGTAAATTGATTTTATGCATGTAAAAATATGTGATAGTCCATTAATATTATTACTTGATTTGGTAACAGGTTATTGAAGCCATTGCATCTGCTATTGCCCAAACGGCCGGATGCAGCTTACTGGATGTTGACCCCGGTCAATCCACCAATAGAACTGTATACACTTTTGTTGGAAGCCCAGACGCAGTCATCGAAGGTGCCATGAATGCTGCTAGAGCTGCTCATCATCTCATTGATATGAGGACTCATCAAGGTAATGAACTAGCTAAAAATTACAAGCCACCCATTATCAATTTTGACTCTTGTCTGCGATATAAGATTTTTTTTCTTTAGAGATGCTTTGAAATAATTGTTCTTCTTTTGAATATCAACTTTAATTTTTTTTATTCAGTTTTCTATTAATCAAAGAGTTCATTATAAAATTTAACCCTTATCTCAATTTAATTATCTAGGTGAACATCCCAGGATGGGTGCCTTGGATGTTTGTCCATTTGTCCCAGTTCAAGACGTCACCATGGAAGATTGCATTAATTGTGCCAAAGAATTTGGAAATCGTCTTGCAACTGAGCTTGGTGTTCCAGGTATAGAGTTTTATAATATTATGTGAAAACCTATATTTTAAACTGAGTAAATATTAATTCATTCAAGTATTTTTAATGTATAGTCCTACTTTATATATATTATTATGAATATTTATACCAAGAGCTCTCTTGTATAATTTGCAGTCTATCTCTATGGTGCTGCTTCAGATGTTGAGTATAGGAAGACCTTGCCTCAGATTAGAGCAGGAGAATATGAAGCCTTACCTGACAAGGTTAGACTTATCTGTTGTAGATCTATTGTTTCATAAAGATCCTACCCATTATAAAAACATAATAAGTAATTAATAAATTTGTACCATAAATTGTGTAGACGCTGTATATATATACACATGCATACATGCATACATACATACATACATACATACATACATACATACATACATACATACATACGTACGTACGTACGTGCGTGCGTGCGTGCGTGCGTGCGCGCAGGCACCTACGTACCTACGTACAAGTAGGAGCTTACATATATAGAGATCTACCAATATATTGCTACCGGTATCAGCAATATCAGTATCGGTAGCATGTAAAGGTCCCAATATTGATGTCACCGATATTTCATAAAAAGTGACATTTTGTCAAAAAGATTTCAGAAAAAAAATATTTAGATTTGTAAATATCCCAACAATATATTGATCCCGATACCAGTATTGAAAGAACCAAAAGAGTCCTAGTATTAATATGTACAGCCATGATCCGGCATGCCATGTGCTATGTTATTGATTAGGCATTGGCCAATTTTCATATACTCTGTAATAATGTGTAAGTGATGCCATTGCCAAGTACACCGTAATTGCGCTAATAGCAAAGATGCATGTGTTTCGTATGGATTAACAAAATGTGTAGACTTGTCATTTGCAACCATTCATCCTTAAATCTCATTTTTTCTCTATTACTATCTCTTTTTTCTCATTGTTTCATTCATAATAGGTGGCAGTGTGCAAAAGCCATTTAACTATTGGTTAGAATTAATTATGAGTCAAAGATGAAATTCAAAAGTATATATATTTATATATATGCTTTTTGGTTATGTAAATGCAAAAGGGTTGATGAATGGAATTACAAATCTTTTAAAAAGTAAATATATCATATTATTGATTAGTCTAAAAATATTATGTTTAGTTGAAAGACCCACAATGGAAACCTGATTTTGGACTGCCAGAGTTTGTTCCTACATGGGGTGCAACAGCTGTAGGAGCCAGGAAATTTCTCATTGCATATAACATTAATCTACTTGCCACTAAGGAACAAGCTCACAGGATTGCATTAAACATAAGAGAAAATGGCAGAGGGGAAAATGAGGTAGGATGCTTTTGATATCCACTGTGAGATAAATAAATGTCCTACTATAATTATTTAAAATACAATTTTAAAACTTTTATTCCAGAAAATATAATGTGGGATCTAACTGTTTTGCACATTTTTTTCAAAAAGTAATAAATTTACAAAATCCATAAGGTTTTTTGCAAAGTAAACATATTGTTGATTTAAATTTAAAACATTAGATAAACATTTTTTCTATTTTTATTACAAATAGATTATTATATAAAAGATTAATAAAATGTCTTCCAAAATCAAAAATAATTTTTTTGCTGCCTCAAAATTAGTTTTGACTTAAATTTTTAGCCTGGTAGATTAAAATGTGTCCAAGCCATCGGGTGGTACTTAGAGGAGGCCAACATGGCTCAGGTATCAGTTAACATTACAGACTTTGAAGTTACAAGCATTCACCAGGTGTATGAAGAGTGTTTTAAGGATGCCCAGGTAACTAAATTTAAATTTTGCTGTTAGTATAAAGGTAATCTCTATATTTCAACTATAATTTATATATATATATATATATATCTATATATTGATTAAATTTTGATTATATTCTGTGCTGATTATTTTTTAAAGGACAAATTTAATGGAGCAATACATTGCTATGATATATTGCTTAAAATATAAATCAACTAAATCATCTATTTTATTTTCAGAGGTACCACAGGTTCAAATACAATTTAGTTTCCTTTCATTTTGCTTTTGTTAGATTTTAAAAAAACATCCATATTGTTTTTTATCAAGTTATTTTTTTGTTGATTAAATTTTTTTGTTAACTCGCCATTATAAACCATATGTTAAACTAATTGACATTTGGGATTGTAAAAAAATAAATTTCACAAAATATTTTACAATTTTTTGTTCTTATCCTGTATTTCAATGGCGTGCCATCCCTGCCATTTTACTATGGGATCCTATTCACCATGTTAGATCCCATTCCATTTGAAAACCAGTTATAGTTTAGGGGTATAATATTTCAGATATTGTAAGTCATTGGTGGGAGACCAGTTATAGTTGGGACAACATATGTTGGATTTCTAGGTTTGGTCAGTTCATTGGGAAAACAATTACTAAATAGGATCTTGTTCGCATTGGAACCTTTTCCCTCAGCCAATTATGAATGGTATGTTCATTTTTTTTCCAAGTTCCATCAATAGAGGCATATACTTTATGCCTTCAATAATGCATAATGTTAAAGAAATTCATTTTGAAACTTTTTAGCAACTAAGAAAATTCTAGATTTATTTTATGAACAGTCATGCTAGAAATCTCATTAAGTTTTAAAAAATGATATAATCTTATTTTATCCTATCTGTTCCTTTTCAAATATGAATAGATCTATAAAAAAAATAAAATAATACAAAAATTAATTTAAGTTCATGCAGGGATCCCGTGGGGGCTATTCAGTTAAATTTTTCCCATTACAAATATTACAATAGGTTTTAAAATGCATGAAATCTCACTTTTAAATATTGGAACTTTCTTGAAGATTTTAGACTAGCCCCACATTGATTGCACATTACTTTTATAATCCATTAATATTTCAATATCAACTGTCCATATTGATTTGGCTACCGAGCTTTAGCTATGCTCACTTAAAAGTTTAAGTGTTCTCTAAGTCTATTACAATCTATATCTCATTTTAGGAAAAATGAAGGGAGAGGTGAATATATGAGTTCCATTAACTTCAGTATTTTACTATGGATAATCATGTATACCAAGTGTGAAGTACAGTCTAGATCCAATCACCCATTGAATAGTTATGTATGAAATTCTGTTGAAATAGCCAAGCCAACATAAGAAAAGAAAATAATTATAATTTGAGCGGGGGGGGGGTGGGGGAGGGGCCTCAAAATATATTTTTTTCTTTTCTTATATTCCCCCCCCCCCCAAATCCAGTTTTTACTTTGGGATTTTAAAAAAGTGTGTCAAGGTAATGTCTAGATACATCAATCCAAATAAAAATGTATGTGACATAGACATGTTTTTAAAGTGTACCCAAAAAATGGCATTAGGGGTCATAAGTAGTTGATATTATGAGTTCAGTAACATTTAGTACTTTAGATTCCCTCATTCATGCAGTAATATTGACACGTGGCTGCCTGATATGATGAGAGTGGCCCTCATCGACGATAACAGAGGAACAACAGTCAATTTTGAAATTATTTTTATAGAGCTCATTATAAACCCTCTTTTTTTTTATTCTGGATCATAATGAATATTAATCCCAAGTTTGGTCAAGATTCATTTAGAAACGCAGGTTGGACAAATATGTAAAAAAAAACAACACCTTTTCACCTTTTATATACATTTTATTTAATGAATAAGATATGAGTGATTTTTTTTAACTTATAAAAATTCACTATGTCTTAAAAATTTTGATTAAAAAATGAAGAGTGGTAAATTCCCAATAATTTGAATAATCATTTAAGGGAAATTAAAAATAAGTAATTAAATTATAATTTATTAAGTACATTGATTAAAGGCTTTAATAACAACAGCTAATTCTTTAAAAGAGGTGTTTGATTATATATATGAAAATAGTAAATTTTTTACATTTTTAAACAGCTTTTGCTATGAGAATCTTATTTCAGAATTTAAAAATAAAATTCAATTGATAGAGAAAAGTTGATAGTGACTTAGTAAAAGCCAATTTAACAATAAGCCGCATTATTTACTTTTCTATGCTGCAAAATAACACCATGGAAGTATTGGAATACAATTTTGTGGTGTTATTCTGCAGCACGTCATTGATATTATACCCAGGAATAAAATTGAAGGCTTGCATTAAATATTTTCTGATAAGCATTGTTTTTATAATGTATACATTTATTTAAACTAATAATTAATTACTTTAAATTTAAGGAATTGAATATTGCCATCGTTGGATCTCAAATTGTTGGCCTTGTGCCCCAAAAAGCTTTGATGGATGCTGCTGAATATTATATGGACAAAGAACATTTGTTTATTTTAGAAGAAGATCAAAAGTTGAGATTGGTAATATTTTTATTATTATTTTCACAA